>DWIY01001009.1:0-10984 GCA_018248615.1 Erynnis brizo brizo
TTGTGTTCAGTATTATTCTCCAACGTGACCTGATACAGTGATGATCACTAATTACCCCCATTTTTTTTTTCAGTATACCCAGTTCCATTAAAAAAGTTTAATTAATATTAACTATTACATTAATATACGAGTACATGCAACAAAACAAATTGCTTCACAATCTCAGACTAATGTTATCCAAGGTCGATCAAAGATAGGCTGCACAATTCACTGAACTATTTGCTAGGACGCATGTTCGTTTTCTGTCCCATACACATTACGTACACCAATTACATACATCATTTACATCTATAACCTTATTCGTGACTAACATAGTGACTAACTCATCTATATAATTCTATTATAAGAATATCATTCCCTATTATTATTATTATTATTTTTACATCTTTCACGCTCATATACTGATGCTATATCCTCTGCTATGCTTAAAAGCTATCCGCTAGTATCCATTATCTCTTGGACTTTTAAAGGCGTTTTTTATCTTTAAAATAAATTTTATTTTTCAATATTCAAAAAAGAAACTAACTAAGAATGGAAAAAATACGTCATGAAGCACGTCTGTGGACTTATTATAAATTTTAAAATGATTAAGTTAATTTATATAAATTTATTTTCAAACTACCCACATTTTAATCTAAAACGCCTGTTAAAAGTCAATAGCAATCAAAACATTTTCCACGCCGCCACGCGTCGATGTTAGCGAACGCACAGCTTCTAATGCACCTATATGTCTCATTTTTCCACTATTTTTTCATAAAAATAAGCATTTAATAGCATTATACTTTCTCTATAAAACCGTGGCGCCCAATGTGGCACCGATTTATTAATCTTAATTTAATAATAGTTTTTAAAATATAATAAAAAAGGGTTGTGGAAAAAGACTCGATGTAAAGTAATCCCAAT
Source organism: Erynnis brizo brizo (assembly GCA_018248615.1). Taxonomy (NCBI): domain Eukaryota; kingdom Metazoa; phylum Arthropoda; class Insecta; order Lepidoptera; family Hesperiidae; genus Erynnis; species Erynnis brizo. Next base: position 904 of record DWIY01001009.1, read on the forward strand.
TAATTCTAATATTCACGGCGACAGAACTCGATTTGAAAATGTTTATTGTGCGTTTTTCTGCTTTAAATATGAAAATAAACGTTTCCAAAAGAGTTCTCGCTCGATTGTTCCCTGAAAAAAATTTTTTTCTAATTTTTTTATTGTAAATAATCTGACACCATAATACGTAACACACTGTCTGTCTGTCACTCTTGTCACTCGAAGAAATTAACCCATTTACGTACTTGTCTCGTCTATGTGAATATCATAATTATTATATCGAAGTTGTGTGTATACTGTCACTTGATATCTATTATTATCTATTATTTGATGCTCAAATTGTCTCCCTCTAATGATTCCGAGCTCCGAAATACATACGACATAATATATTTGTTTCTTGTATTGTTTACATTTTTTTTTTATCTTTTTGTTCTCGCGTCAAAACAGGGGATGCACGATGCTAAAACCTCCTATCTCTCCCTAACATATTATTTATTGTCTTTGAAATGAACATACGTACCGCACAGTGTTGTACTACCCACATTTACCGAATTTTTAAACTGTTGCTATTCGACTCTGATACACCGCGCGATGTCATTCCGTTATCCGCAAAAACACCATGTTTTAGTTGAAACTCATAGAGGATTATAGTGTCAAAGCATGATGTTATCCCCTATCGTTTAGTGATGAAATGCTAAGTTATTTTTTGTTTTTTATTTGGCTACCTTTAAAGTGTGAGTTACGGCTGCGGCTTATAGCACAGAGCCATGCTTTGAGTGTTGTACGTAGCTGTTGTACGCATCGATACTATTAGTTACACAGGAGTTTGTAAAGTAAGTATTGACGGCGTCTACCTCGTCGACCAAAAGAGGTGTACGGACTCTGAATAGTGGATTTTTTCCAGTAAAAAATAAGATTAGATAACATGTCTCGTGCATCCCCGTGTTACGACGACTAATTCGTTTTTGTTTTTCTATTATTATTATTTTTGAAACCTAACCGTACGCTTCTACTAACGAACGTCGACAGTCGCGATCCAGTCCGGTCGTTCTACCGCTTATAGTCTATCCACAACCCTTTGACAATGATTGTTGCAACGTGACGAACGATTTACTTACGTTATAACTAGTATAATTATGGTTTTGTCTATTTTTCACCATCACGGAGGGAGTGTTATAGTATTGTGCATCTTCGTGTTATACAACGCGAGTTTCTTTTTCGAAATCATTCGATAGAGTTGCCGCCTACGTAAGATTTTCTTATTTCAAATATGGCAACTCAGTGAAGTGACAGTTAAAAAAGAGCGCGAGCCGGATACGGAAGAGGGGGGCGATTCGGCTTTTGATTGGTCGTTTCGCTCACCCGTTACGTTCTACGCAGGTTGAATCAAAACCCCTGAGCGGAACGCCTGCTTCTCATCGGACAGACGGAGAGGATTCAAAATATATTAATTTTAATTATAGAACTCTATAGAAAAATATGTGCAAAATATTGAATGCTTAATTTATCCATTGGAGATATATAAATAGATACTATATTGACAGAGATTTTTCCTTTTTTTGTATTTTTTTTTTATTTGTTTGGCGTAAGCAAGTGATTTTCTTGTTTTTGTATAAAAATAACGAGTTACTTGGTTCGCTCGATGGATAGATTATTAAAAGTGTCGCGAATGAAAAATTTTAATTGTATTTTTTTTCAATAAGTATAACAGAAAGGACTTTTTTATAGAATTATTTTTTGATTGATCTTAATAGTAAATTATCACTTATGGTGCAAAAATATAAGTGATTTTGTAGGTGTTTTTTATTACTGTTCTTGACATTTTTTTTTTAAATTAAATATTATTCTTTTGAGTTGATTAAATTATTCATTTGTGACACTTAATTCTATTTAAGACAAATTATATAACTCTTCATTGTAACATTATAATATAAGGTCGAAGTTCGTTTACACGTATACAAGATAATGAAATTGTTATAATTTTTTGTCGCGGCGACATTTCTGTCTGTACGTTGTCTTATTAGAATAAAAACTTAACATCTATATTCTATTTTTCAAACAAAGAATATATTGAGCATAACAAAATCGGCCTAATAGTTGAGATGGAAATATTTTTTGAAATTATGTATTGTGTTAGTACAAAATTTTCGTAACAGTTCCGCCCAAGATCTAAGAACCTATGAATTTTGGACATATTCTCAAAAAAATATGTTCAGAAATTTATTTTTATATGACTCCAACCGGATTTTTTCAAATATCGTCACAATTCTCTATTTTAACTTTCTAAAGTTAAAAAAAATGTTTTCTTTTTCGGAATGTAAAATTCTGTGAAAAGAAAAATATTCGAAAGAATCTATTTCTTTCAAATGTATTCTATACTTACTTGAAAGAATGTTGTAACAAAATTTAAGATATATTTTTCGCAAAAAAATATGATGAAAAATCTTTTACTAAAAAATATTTTTGTTCGCAACGTATTTTAATAAGATAATCTACAGCGGAAAACTAGTCCCGTCGCGTGCCGCATTTCATTGTAGTTGATAAGACGTTCATATATATTTTCTAACGAATTTTGTACATTCCAGGGTTCCGTAAACATTTTGTTTTTGTTAAGTTTACAAAAAGCACAAATATGACTCTTTTATTTTGTTTATTTTCTGTTTTCACTACAATATTGCGTGGTTTTGGACTCTGCCTGACTAAATCACTATCGATAGCTTCGACGACTGAAGATAACATATTTTGTATATTTGTACTATTAATATACACATAGACAATTCAGTTTGTTATCGGTTCGCCTTTCGTGGACTTTTCGACGAAGGGAATAGATAAATGTTTCGTTTTCATTCTATTTATATAATTATACCTATACAATTATACGTAGTTCTTATATTTCCTAGCCAATTCTACAAATGTGACTTGTAGGATGGTCCGTGTAAGAGAACACTTAGTGAATAATGCGCGAGTGAGACATAGCAGTATATAAATAGTGATCGTTAGTGTTAAGACTCGGCCCATACCCTGGCTTTGGTACAAATACTCAGTAGATGTTACCACATAGTAATGAGTACGTTTAGGCAGCTCTATTTTTTTTATTTTACTCATAAATAATGTCATGGGCCAAAAATTGAAAACATTTTCTTCCGCGACTGTACAACGTTGGGTACAGGGTGTTGTTTGATGAAGCGCTGTATTTTCTAAAAAAAAAAAGTATCTGTTTATCGAGACTTACTGCACTCTCGCTGTCGAGCAATGTCATCGGCGTAATGTTGTTTATAAAATTGTAACGTTTTTAAAAATATATATATTTCGATCGTTAAAGCGCGCGCTTCGAATCATTCGAACGGAGGATGGCTTCAAAATGTCTTCAGAAAACGTCCGTTTATAAAGTCCCTAAACTCAGCCAATTTTTCTACTCTACGAGAATATTTTTATCGCGTCCGCCTCCCTCGTTCGATTGGTTCGCGATGTGCCGCCATTTTCCATATTTTCTTACTACTCATAAATTAGGTATCTTATAGGCTAAATTTGTTTATTAGTTAAAATAAATTGTACATATTTGTACGTTTGAGGGATATGTGTGCCGTTAGTGTGTATCTATTCATACTTTCGTATTTTTTTCTTTCAAATAATTCTTGAATCGTAAAATCTGTTTCAAATATTCTTCTATATGTTTACGTATACATATTATTCGAAATTCGTGATTCAAATGAAATTATTATCGCTAGTTTCATATCGAACACTATTTGACTGATTCAAAGTCTGCATATTTTTCTTATAGACGATTTAAACAAGCGTAGAAAACTATGACATAGTATTATTATACGTTTCATTATAAATATAATTATATTTTATTTCAATATATTAGTGAAATTATATTCATGATTCGTGTAGTAAACAAATATTTTTGTGCTGTTTTAATATCGTTTGTACTATTAAATCTTTTTCGTGATAAAAAAATGTTACAAAGTCATTGTAATAATTATTATATTCGACTGTTCAGTCACAATCGAAATTCTTATACATATTCTGATATTTAAAGTATATATTTAATTATTATTGTATTAAAATCAGTGTCTTGTGTGACGATCTATGTGGATTTTTGTAGAATTATGTCAAATTTAGGTGCTGTTACATTTTATTATATGTGAACGTTTTTTTAACGTGGTTTTGATTTGAAAATTTATTTATATATTGTCTTATTGACATTGTATTTTTTGGCAGTACTGGAGCTCTTAGAAAAATATATATAATTTTTCATTTCACTCATTCAATTGTTTCGAACTACGTCAAGGTGAATTTGTTCATAGATACGTTTTAGTGATAAATTAGGACTGAGGTTTGCAATAAATTTCCCGAGAGGGTGTTTTATGTTCATTGTCAGTTGAAGTAGACCTTTCTTCCTTTTTTATTTAATTAACGACGATTACACCGCAACTGGCAGTCAAACATTCTTATTCTAACGTAGTTCCTAAGCTTAGATTTGTATCGGAAAGTTTTTTTTATTTCTACCCGCATCCTTTGACATTTTCGTTAAGCTAGCATTTATTTTGTAATCTTCCGTTGATTAATTAATTTTATTGCTTTAAAATTAATATTAATGATCAATCAGACATAACTTGAAGGTATTATGTATATTTTATTTCGAACAATTGAACTGTTATTTCGATCCCCGAGGGCCATAGATGGAGCCCGATTCACTCAGTGATCATTTCTTATTAAAGTATTATTTTAAGCATGTCTATTTCAGATTATACATATTATGTTTATGTTACGTTTTATATTGAATAAAGACGTCTATGTTAAAATGGGGGTACAAGCGTCACGTGTACCCAAGGGTAGTTACGCTCCAACTTGAGTTTGTAATTTCAAAAAATCAATCATATATAGCATTCGGCATGAATCGTGAGCACAATCTTTATTGGTCGGTTTAACGTTGACTGCGCAATTAGTTCACGCGATTGGTTCGTCAGTCAGTGTACGTCGCCTATTGGTCTAGCGCGTGTTCTTAGGCTGCTGAACATTGGTCGAACGTGTACAATAATCCTACAACTAATCAACTGTGCTTACTACTCGTGGCGGTTACTATTACTATACTTGTTTGTGCCTTCTCAACGACTTCTATGTATTAAGCAAGACGGGATATAAAAATAACAAATTTCGATGGCACTTATTCGTAGGTTGTAGGAGGAGGTTTGACGCGTGCAGTCATTTGTTCTCATCTTGAAATATCCCTATGATAGTAGAACATGCATTATAACTCTTGCAATCGTCTTGTATTTACATAAAGGTCAATGTGATTCCGTTTCTAATTTGTTTTTGCGACATTTCAAAGGTTACTTTTTAATTTTATCTTCTCTGATGTTTGTTCGAAAAGTTTTGTCAGAAATTACGCAAAAACAAACAAAAGCTGTTTGATATCAATGAATGTAACATCTAAAGGTTTGCAACGCAAGGACGCTGAAAACATGTGTTGCGCTTGTCCGAATAATAATCAAGTTTTGAATAACTATTATGTGTTTTAATTTAACTACCCGCAATTATTAACGTAAAATTAATCATTAAAGTTTTTTAATTAAGTTAGAATTTACTCCTTCCCTAGGAAATTCTAAAAGTCTATCTTTTCTTCTTTTCCATAGACTTTTTTAATATTGAGGTGGACGTCTTCCATATAACGAAATGATAAATAACAATTTATTTAAAAAACACTTAAGAAAATGCCTTTATTTCAACTTGAAGAAAATATCATATATTTTTTTACATAATTTTATCTTTTATTAATTAGAATTTCTTGTTGTAACTTACTTACATCAAAGGAAAGTTACACTATAGGAAAAAAAGTGAAATTACCTTCAAATTATGAAAATTGTTTTAAATAATCAATAAATGGTATGATTATATAAATATGTATTTTGATATTAAGTCTAGCTTAACGTCACGTTGCAACAAATTAATATAATTTAAAATGTGCTAGGTTAGATTTGCTATTTTAGATTTCATTACCATGATAACGACGAAATATATTAATAATGAAATATTTGCTAAATATCGCCTGCTGTATTGGTAAAGGAAAACATTTTGAGGAAACCTGCATACCTGAGACTTCTCCATAATTGTATAATAATTCTCCGTAATTTTCTCCATAATTCTCCATAATAAATGGTGTGAAAGGCTTGTCAATGTGGTGGACTAAGGCCTATATATCTCTCATTGTGAGAGGAGACCCGGCCCTGCAGTGGGTTGCAGAGCCATCGTAGCCGTCCAGGAGGGTCTCACTACTACTCCTTAATCCGCCGTGAAGCATGTTCTTCATGTCTCGTGTTTCGGTTGGGGGGTGTTTGCCGGAGATAATTTATTTGAGGCAGACATCTTACTCCTCATGAGAAACAATGCACCATATACTTCGATCAGAAATACCACATACGATCTCAGACAGGATTGCTGTACCATTAGATATTGGATGCGGGTGTTCATGGGCTGCAGTGACCACTTAAAGCAAGTGCTGTTTGCTTTATAAAAGCGAGGATAATTAAAAAACGGGGTCTTGGAAATAAAAAATATGTTTTATATTTTAGTTTTTTTTTTCAAAATTATTATTTAATATAAGTAGGTACTCTATCTATCCTAATATATACTATATTATATGTCACACAATAGAATATACCTTTTTATATTTTAATTATTAAAATTAAGTTCAATCAGATATTATTTTCATATTTACAACAATTAAAGCTATAGTTATAGTTTCTAAAAGCTAATATTGTTTTATAGCTTTTCCAAAAGGTAAAACAAAAAAGTTATACTTAGTCAGTGCTAAAAAGCTAAATCATATAGGTGTCATTGAATTCAGATATTTTAGTAATTAGCTGAAGCTTTTGTATGTTTTAGCTTCTAGTAGGTAGTTTATAATACAGGGTAATAAGAATAGTAGTTTTGAAGTAGTTAAAAAAGCTAGATTTTTTTAATGATTACATTTTTTGAGTTTTGAAAAAATTTAATAGATTCTTTTTGTATCAATATTTAATTGTATCAAAATTTTAAAAATCGTTTTTTTTTCTGTTTTGAATTTGAAAAGCTAAAATAAAATAAAAATAAGGTCTATTTCTTTCTGGAATTTGAAAAGCTAAAGTAATATGAAAGTAAGGTTGTTTCTCTGTTCAGATGTTGAAAAGCTAAAAGTGTTATTTCTATAGCTTATCCGTGTTGGGCGAGTCGACGGGACGCCAGAAACCGCGCATATTTTCCTCCCTGGACATACAACGGAGGTAGGCGCGGGATGCCGACGGTCTTTTTGGTCTTTTTTGAAATGTTTTATGAATAATTGACATCTGATGCCGTGGTGTGGGTTAGCTGTGGCGCGACTTTGCAAGAAACGTTTGTAAATCTTTAATTACTTTTAAAAGAAAATTTACGATAATACTACAATCATAATTTTTGATTTGAGATTCCTATAAATAGTAAATTTACTAATTTAAAAAAAAAAGGTAGATCCAAATGACAACCTGTTTTTAGACTTTTCTCACGTAATAAATATTAATGTTATTTAAAAGTTGATATTTAAATTTTAGAGGTAGTAAATTTTTTTGAGAAGATTATTTTTGAGGTATAATCTCTTTACAAGAATTACATCTATAAGATTAGAATTTCTGGTATTAGGAAATTAAAAAATAAATAAATTCCATTCTAGAACTATAAATTTAATATCCATAATATTTTCAAAATTGTCTAGGTATTCTTTTAACAGGTAATCCACACCACGCGTCGTTTTACCGCATTTGTCAAAATTAATTCAATGTTTGTTCATTTTAACGCGTAGTCCAACCGATTTTTATGATTTTCTTTTGCGAATGAATAACATTCTTCCACTTATTCCACTGTATTTAAGAATTTTAAGATGTATAAAATTAAGCCATTGGGTGTCACGCAGATTTTAAATATTACTATTGAACATATTATTCAATATTTTTGTAACGTGTTCAAAATGTGTTCGTTGACCAAATTACAGTAAAATATCGTGTTTATTAAAATTACAATAAAAATGTAGAAACAAAAAATATGAAATTGGATGGACTACCTTTACGTTATACCTAAATTTTAACAGCATTTAACCAGTTTGTCGTTTTAATTTTTGCGTGTTTTATTTTCTACTACTATTTAACGAAAACATTGACGTGTTAACCATTTTAACCAAGCCGAGTATGAAGCATTTTGTCGCGACCCCTATCTAATTCAGACCCGAATGTTTTAATTTTGCAGGGTATGCGCCCGGATTGAAAATAATTTTTGCATGTTTAATTTTTTTGCACTTTTATAAACGACCCAATGAAGTTTTCCAGCAATAATATTTTGGCACATAGATTGACGTAAATGCAATGATTTTTTCTGATAATAATACTTCAATAATCTTTTTCCCTTAATTTTTAATTTTTTTTTCCGTTTTCAATGTTATCATAATATTATCCATACTTGCACATCTAAAGTACTGTAGTATCCGAGGTAAGTTTTGGTTGAGGCATGGCACTTGGGCATTTGTTGAGTTCTGTGCCTTAAGATGTTTGTAAGCTTGTGTGTGCTTTTAGTGTCGATGGAGTTGTGTGACGTTGTGTGTAGTTACGGTATTTTGTATCAAGCTAAACGTTTAAATTGAGGGTATATAGAAAAGCTGTATTTATAGTTTTTTGAAGCTATAAAAATGCTTGCACTGTTTTATTGTTTTATATATCATAATTATAGTTTAATTCACGTTTGTTTTATTTGTATTTTATAAATTGTTTAGAAATTTATGTATTATTTTTCTTATATTATTTATAAAATATGATCATATTTAATGACGATATTGTTGTTTTTTTATTTTATTTTGTAAGGTTTTTGATATCTTTTTTTAATTCAATTTAATTTTGAACGACTGTTGAAATGTTGTAATTAATCGTTTTTGCTTTTTCTATTTGAAAAAATAATGTGCTTGATACGAAACCACCAGCGGTTCTGTTGTCCCATTTTATTGACCCACCGCCCCACTCCGAGCCCCCACCCTTAGTGTTAGTTTTTTTATGTTTTTCTGTTTTTAGGCCATTGGACGGTACCACACCGAAGCATGCGGTAGGCGCTAGCCCACAATCCCTGCTTGGGTAATTATCCATTGGTTTTTCATTTACAACCCCCCCTGTTTTTGCGTTGTCTGTTTCAAAAATGTCATTTTTGAAAACTGTCACACTGCCTTCATTTCTTTTTTCAAAATTTCGATCTGTTTTTTCTGCTCGACTGTACTCTGGCTGTGACGCTGTTCTTTATTTCGTACTTATAATGTCTTTAGATCGTAATCGTCGTTAGAAGTAAGGTGTAAGTGCCTACATAATGTACCTACTGTTAGTTTTATTTGCTTTGAGATGTAAATGTAGTTGATATTCTACAGTGCAGTACAGGAATATGTTTAAAAGTAGATTTAAAATGCTGTCTATATACTTGCAAGTTACTTCTTAAATACAAAGTCAGTTCTAGCTTTAATAGCAATAACTTTTTAAACTAATAGAACAATTGATTAGAATTCGTAGCTAGTACATGAATTATTAACAGTTAGTAGATACAACGCTTGATCATTCTCACGTTACATCTTACTAAACTACAAACAAGATTAACTAGTTGCATCTCATTCACACTTACGTCATTAGAGTGACGCCACGCATCACCTGTCCCAACTAACATGTACGTATAGTTGCCAGTACCGTGTCGTAAAGGACTTGTCAAATACATGACTTAAAATGTTTCACGTTTTTAGTCACCGAATCTTCGCAATTCGTCAATGTGATGAGGTTGGTTTAAGCTAGAGGACGACCGCTGTAAGAAAGAATGTCAGAAGGTGTGCGGGGGTGCGGGAGGGGAACGAAACTGACCAATAAGGTAGTCCCCTGCTGGCTGCCGACACAACAAAACAAAACTGACCAAATATGTAGACTTTGTTCCGTATTTGAAGAATCTATTATGAATTGGGATGTAGACACCATTCACAATTGATTTCAAAATATAATTCCCATAAAAGAGTACTTTCATAAACGTCTGAAAACTCAGTTCAACTTCCAATATATTTAAAAAATGATTTTTATTG
>DWIY01001010.1:0-10982 GCA_018248615.1 Erynnis brizo brizo
TATGTATGTTAGTATGTTAGTATGTAACGGAATCTTTGAACATGATTTTGACCCCCTTCAAAACGTCGGATTAACTCTAAATTTGGCATACTTATTAAGGACCGATGACAATTCAATATTTTAAATAGTTTTTTAGTTGGATTTTCTATAAAAGCGTATTTTTTAGTTTTTTTGTAAAAACAATGCCAAATTATTTTTCTTAATTTTTGTAACCAAGGTTGTCTTATGTTTTTATTAAATGTAGTTAAATAAGTTATTGTGTTTGTGCTTATAGTGAAATGTTGTGTATAGATATTATGTTTTTTTTTGTATTGTACTTCAGAGCATAATTAGTTTGTTAACAACTCCATACTGTTTCGAGGAGAATTGATTATGTAAATATTGACCAATCGAAGTCGTGTGAGCAAAATATCGTAGATACTTGAAAACAATATGAAAATGGTCATTTCCCACGAAATATTATTCCCACGAAAAAGAAGAAAGAAGTTAAGTATAAGATATGTCAAAAATCTTTATCGCGTATAAATTCCATTTCCTTAGGAATAAATAACTTAATACAATTCGACTCCCCCATGCCATACGAGAATTTTTATCTGAAATCCCCACCAATATTTTTCAACAAAAGCTACGAAATAAGAACTTACGTGCATTCCTGTTCATGTCCACAGAAAAAGAGCGTTTGCCGTCGATGGTCTCCGATGCCCTCGTGCGTCTCGCCCTCAATGTAGCGGCACTCGCGGTCGCCGCTCAGCACGCACGTCTCGAAGTCCTGCAACGAGATAGTTCTACGATTTAACAATGGCGTAACATCTTCCAACTGTATCGTGGCGGGGTCTGCCCCGGGCGTCTCATGTAAGGAAGATCGGTGACCGACATTGCAGCCAATGATCAGAAGAACAATATAGTTCTACTATTCACCCGATAGGTATTTTGCTTTGTGTTTAATTCTCAATTAATTACACTTATTAGAAAAAAAAAACGTGTCAGGGGTTTTCCACCCGATAGGTGTTGGTAGCTTTTGGGTAAAAACACAGTAGGTATTTTTTCCGTTTGGCACTTTTATCATGTCATATACACTTGATACTGATGGAGTGTCAGTTTGTTTAGTGAACTCTGTGAACTATAGTGCAATGCCGAAATAACTAGTTAATTTTTTTGATTGACAATAGTAGAGATGGCTAAATGGATAGGAAATATTAACAAAAATTAAAAATATTGAGAAATGACTCAACTCAATGACTTGCTTTATACGACACAGATTTTAAACTGAGATACCAATCGTGGCCTATCGTATCGTATGAGTATCCTACCTATACCTGTGTCGTACCTTGGAGATATCAGCAAAAATTGTTTCCGTAGTCAACGTATTAATCGATTTTTTACACCCAAGCAATTTGTCCAACTCAACTGGTTTTAGGCTTTAGTTTGCTCATAATATAATCTTACACACGTATAACGTTTTAAGTCTTGTTCTTATAATGAGATTGTCAATTCGCTGCAAAAAAGCTTGGTACAACTGTTCGTTCTCATTACTGAATAATTTCATGTAGATCGAATTTTAGCTGTAGGTATGTAAGATCCTGTTGGGAGGTAATTAAGTCAATGTATCAAAGAATTTTAAATGTATAATCATAACAAAAATGTAGTACCTAGAATCCTCACGGACGCCCTTAGTATTGTCAAATTCAAGTTTTTGTAAATTGTAAATTGCTTAGTAATATGTAAATTATATAGCGTTAATTAATAGACAAATTTTAATGCCTCAATTGGAGTGAGAAACAGATCATCAACAAATAAATATTTTTCTCAATGCAATCAAATAGAAAATGATTGAGATTGATGATATAATTTTGATTTTGTGAGACAACCGAATTTAGTGTTGAGAGACAATTAAAACAACAACCAGATACTTACAATATTATTATAACGGACCTCTACAGTTCATAACATAATTCGCCATAATATGTAGCTATGTACCTAATTACAGAGGTACATGTGTGTGTACAGTTACAATACTAATTAAATCGTTATCTTATTTGTAACGCCAAAACTAATTTAGTTTTTGCTTCAGCGCTACGGCATTGTCCTAACTGTATCAGTCGTAAGTGTAATCTGTTAACAATGGATCGAGTAATTGACCAGGAGTAATCTGCGCACCGGTGCAATCTGCGATACTACTCGTAGCAGTCGTCATAATAAGGGACTCTCATCATTTGTAGGCGCGATTCGCTTTACGTCTCTTTTCAAACTCACGTTTTGTAAACTTTCAAAATAAGAAAACTTTTTCCACAGGTTCCATTGGATTATTTCAAATATTATTTAAATAATTCGTGTACTTATGTTAATAATAATAACTTAATGATATATATTTTAGGTAATTTCTTTTATAATAATGTATGCACATGCACCGTATCAGTATAAAGAAACTAGGCGAAGCTATAAAGAAATACTTTTGGATTACTTCTTAAGTTCGCTGTAAGATTAGAGATTAGATTAGAGAAGTAAGTAATAAAATGTGTATGTATAACAGTTTGTGTTATTCACATAACATTGCACATCCTTCAAACAATATCTAACATTAGGTAGGTACATAATATAAAGGTAGAGTAAGATTTATAAAATCAATGTAGATAGCAAAGCAAAAAATACATGTACTCGTATCTGTATCTTATATATAAAATTCTTATGTCTTAGTTACGTGTACAAGTGTCTACTCCTCCGAAACGGCTCTACCGATTTTTATGAAATTTTATATGCATATTCAGTAGGTCTGAGAATCGAGTACCATCTATTTTTCATACCCGTAAGTGATACGGGCTATCCACCACTAATATTTATTTTTTATATTTTTTGGACAAATTTTTAATTTTTTTTTTTAAATGTGGCAATAAAAAAATACATACTTACAACCCTAAATTTTCACCCTTCTATCATCAACCCCTATTTTTTTAAAAAACTTCCTTATTTATCTTATTTAGTTTATGTTATGTTAATCACAGTCATCATTTAACTATAAGTTCGCAACTCATTAAACAACTGATGAAAGATATTTATGTTTCTTCTTAATTCTTTGGAACCCTAATAAAATATTTAGGGCGACATTTACATTGCAATTATTAACAAGTTACCAAATGCAGGTAGGAAATACTGACATTTTAATTATAAGAAAATATCAGCGTTCAAATAAAGCGGGTTTGAATGGCTTAAATGCTTGAACGATAGCAGTCTTTGTAGATCATCGTTTACCGATTCGGTCCCATTTTCTAAAGCAAATTCACCACTTAGATCTATGTCCATTGATCGAGTCGTGATTATTGATTTTTTCATCTCCAACTCGTGAATCGTGATCAACCAATCGGTCTGATTTAACAGTTAAAATTTCAATCAGCGATGACAGCGTATAACTTTTCTTTGTCGGAATTACGTGCTACTCACATAACATAGAATCTAGATCTTTTTAATAAACATCATTTAAGATCTATTAGTTTTTTAAGAATTTGTTTTTTTATCTCTTTTTTGTTTCACCATGGTCCAGAGTCTATTCTGTAAATGTTAGACGCTTGATTTAGTCATCCTTTTTATAGTGTGCGGAAATTTCACGTTCAATAAAAGCAATTTATCGGAGTTCTTTAGACATTTGAATCCTTTTTTGCCCCACAAATAGCTACAACAAAAAAATTGCTTACGAGTAAAAACCGTCGGTGTTTCATTTTATATCCATTATAATTATGTAGAGTCCATGAACTTGAGGCAAAATTGAATGGGGCTTGTCACTATTGAACCGATGCTCGTAGAAACCTCTCTTTTAACTGAAATTCCCAAATACAGAGGTAGGTATTTTCCCCGTACGTTACGTACGTTTCGTACTTTACGGATTAAATAAATCCCGTTTGGCCGTGTCAATTAAGCCGTTTTTTTAACACATCCGATAGGTTAGTCATCATCGAAAACAAACTGACAGCAGATTGCACGCTTATAAAAACGTGCAATCGTATTTTTTTTTTCTTTTTCTCATGCACAGATCAATGTGGCCGAAGCGCGTGATCAATTGAACACCGATTGATCAGCAAATTGACGCCGACTGTGATATTGCGACAGCGAGCGGTGGCTATGTATGTACCTACATCACAGCGTGAGAGTTAATGATCGCTTGCCAAAAACTAATGTGCGAATATAGTAACGAAATATTGCTCTTTATTTGGGATTTGGTCAATTTCATCAAGTACAAAATATATTAAATTGTGTAGGAATTGGTGAATGCGGCAGTTGTTTAGTACAATGACTATCTCAATGTCCATTGAAGACACCACCATCATCATACAGGTCATGATTCTCCTCTCTTGTAACAGCGACATGCTAGCCAGATGTATCAGAAACCGTTATGAAAAAATCCAATGGCACAGAAATTCTACCGACATAGCTTTCAAAATAAGCAAGCTAAAACTTCAATAGGATGGCAAATTGTTGAAACCGATGAGAAATAAAGGACCATTACTTAACAAACGGAGCACTACAGGACATATTATCTCAATACCAGGTTTACTGGCGAACTAAAAAAAAAGGTGGGAAGCCGGTAGATTTTAAAGCTCGGTTCAGGTAGCGTAGCGTCATCGGTTAGAGGACGCTTATGTTTAAGCATTGAAATTCAAATGGCTGGCAGAAAAGCAGAATGCGAAGTGATTTAAATTAAGAACATTTTACAATCATGTTATTAAGATGCATGCATTTAGATCCAATACCTATCATGTTTATGGATCACTCCAAGTGAGATGAGACTAAAACCGACCACAAACTTAGATTTGCCACAACTTTGTTGCAGTAATTAACTTAACCTGTTAATCGTTTATAAACTTGTCGAGGGAGGAGCCAATTTAATTGTTATTTTGCAGATGTAAGTGAGTGGACCGTAATTGATTTATGTACCTAAAGAACTTACAACTATTCATATTTAAACGATTTAAAGTAGCAAGGTTGTGCTTTAAAACTGTATTTAAGTAGTCTCTTAATAAACAATTTAGCATAAGCTTCATTTACACCAAGCTGGCTGCAGGCCTTTATGTCCCACTGTTAGTCACGGGTCTCTGCCCATAACAGGGGGACGCCTAGTGGAGCATACTGCAACACGCTGCTCCAATGCGGATTGGTGGAGACAGACTGACAGACTAAGTTAGTTGTCGTCAAATAGGTATCATCACGTATCAGTGGAAATTCCGACTCACTTTAACACGTATGGCACGTGTCATGGTATTCTTTGTGTTACAGAATTCAAAAGGATAAAATCAGAAGTTAAGAAAGGTCACTACACTAATACACTCCTAAGAATCATCATCATAAGACAAAGATGATGCCTTGTCTGAGGTCCTATAGGCGGTTTGAAAATATCCGACATGAGTTGCTCACTAGCCCGTTCCTCCACCAATCTACGTGCTCAGCGTGGTAGTATGTTCTACGTCTCCCTCTATTATCCTTACCTTTTTAAGCCAAGCAGGGTCTGGCAATGGAAGATCCGGGAAAGCCCGCTTCCTCTCCACGTAGTACCACGGTGCCCGCACGTAGTAATACCAGGATATCACTCGCTCCACAGGGTCCCGTACCACATTCACGTATATTGGGGACGGATATCCGAATCTGTAATGAAGTAATTAATTTATGAGACTTTACATTCAAGGAGAATCCAGATCAAAAAAAGTCATGAAGAGTACCATACATAAATATCTTCCTTCTTAGTCCACCGATCAGACATGGGCCACCCTTAATCGAAGCCATTTCGCGCAAGACCCTTTGAAGTTTATATCCTACGGTTTCTGCTGCCTTCCTCAGGTCGCTATAGAAATATCTACATAAAATAGTAGATTGTTAAATACCCAATGAACCAGAGTGAGTAAGTAAACAAGACGTCCCTAAGTAGAATTGCAAGGTTTAATAGACGATATTTCCTAATATCCTACTTTCACTATAGGTACTTCGAAATCTTATCAAATGCAGCAAACGATACATAACACGAAGCCAAAGATAATAAGATTTCATTCAAGAAGCTGTAATGAACCATTCGTTACAATTATAAGCAGCCAAGTCATATTTGTCATTGTTATTTCATGAGTTCTACTTTCACCAATTGTAAGCATCAATAGCTATGGTGTCTACATTACTGTTAACTCATCGTGAGTTAAAAGCACAAATGATTCTTACGATTAATTTCGCTGAACAATAGAACAATGTGAGCAGGGACTACACGTGCAGTTTCTAGGCGTAATTAGTAATTATTATAAGTATTTCAAGTAACACGAGCAAGCGCACGTCTAATCAAGTGCTAAGTAATTGATGTCTGTTTGATACATTCATCATTTTGGATAGCGTCTCTCAACATTTTTCGAGAGCAATTTTCGTAACATTCAAATTCAGAAGAACGCTGTAGTTAGGATTAGATTAGAGTGAAATTTAAATTATATTGCCATTAGTCACGAAATGGAAAGAGTTAATAGCTTCTAAAGCAGATGAATCATTTTGACCAGTTCTTATAGCGTAAGTGCCTGACGTAAGTATTGCTCATAGCCTAATTTTCTCGTATCAATCGCAGCAAATTAATATAGTAGGTATAGGTAGGTATAGTTCAGGAATGAATACGAATAGGAACGTACCTAGTATTACTAGATGCCTAATAAATACTAATAAATACTTGATTAAAGTTGATGAATGCTTTTGATGGAATTATTTGGATAGGTATACTTGATTTAATTTTGTCCATTTCTAGTGATCTCTATATCGTAAAGAGGGGAGGATATTAATGGTTTCGTGAAATTCATAAGGATACCAGGAAAAATAAACGTCCCTTGTTAGTATACATGTGCAAGTAAGTTTAGCTAAGGTTTGGAACCGCTGATTTGGTTTATAGGCATACATGTAGGTATATTCGCTTGCTTTAGACCAAAACTCAACATTGATTGATGTATGCGGCTACTTTTAAACGAATTGAGCAGTAACAATACCTTTTATGAACTTAGTTAGTGTATTGATCTCTGTGAACGTTTGTGTGCAAAAACCTATTAAAACGTCATCAATCGTCAGACAGTTTTTGTATTCTTACGTTTGAGTATATAATTGAGTGTAAGGTTGATGTTTATAAGGTTAACTGTATTGGTTAAGTATCTTGTTATCACATCAAATATTTTTTTCTTAGATCAAGCAGGATTAGTTTATTTGAACGCAATCAACGCATAGAATTATCAATTTAATGAGGTATATTATTATTATAGATAAGGGTTTTCATTCAATTGCATTCAATTCTACTACTGGATGCCTTGTCACCTACATTAGGGTACATTGCCGGATTTGCCGGTAATATAATTACAATCTTTTTTTCCTCCTTATTGTATTGATGGATAGAGTTAGTACCTACCTACTATTGCATTACCTACAGCTTCATCGATATTATTTCACAAATATAGCAAGTAAGTGTTATCAGTTAGACATAATATTTGACACAATGCGTATTTGAAGAACCAATTTGACTGCTTATGATGAAGATTAAACATGAAGTAGTTTCACAATATTTAACGTCGCCGAAGTCGGATGGATTTCTACCTTTTTTAAAGAAACATTAAGTAGATAAGTAGGTACCTACTGAGATAAGTATACCTATGAAAGTGACAAGTATCACACCACAGATTCTACACCGCATTTGCTAACAGCCTAGTATGTGCTAATTTTAAAATGCCTCATTTTTTTTTGTAGTTTGGCTTAATTCTGTTACCCAATTTTATGATCTTCTCAAACACTTTACGAAAAATGTCTACCAGCTCTTGGGCTATAGGTACCGCTTTTCTCAAGTGCCTCCGATAATGTCATTACACGTAATTGAATTTTCAATAAGTTTGATATCCACAACCGACGTACGGTTACACAATATCCATAAACCGTTCATCCCACTTGTTGGTGACTTAACGGATAAGCCTATGAGAAACTGTTTTACATAGGTAATCATATTAAGTCGATAAAATAACATATTTATACATTGTATTGAATAAAATCGTCTAAAGGAGAGATAGGAACACGAATGGATATTTATAAAATTTTCGTCCAAGGTGTTCCTCGAGATAGCAAGCATCCTTACAATTGCACACACACAACTTCACAAGCTAAAATATTATAGTATAAGTAGAACATTGTTTAGTCTCCTGTTAACATAATCTTTGTCATTTCGGATAATTTGTTGTAACTTATGCAAATATGCATCTGTTTTTCACAGTGAATAGGCAGCAAAAGAATATACAGGCCTCCTGATGCTTTGCGGGCACAGCGCCCCATCCATGTCCGAACTTAAATATGATAGGAAATTGTGTCTAAGCTCATATTGTTATGTATGTTATTCATGACAAAATCAAAATGGTCGCTCCAATTATAGTATCTCCTAGCGCAAAATAAGTAGGTAGGTAAATAAAATAGGTATAAAGGTGAAACCCACATTTTAACACTTTTTTGATTTCATTCATTGTTATTTAATTTTAATCGTTTCCATTAACATCAGTAACATGGTCGCATAAAAAAACTTCCGCCTGTATAGATAATTATAAACATGGGGTCACTAACCCGATTTTTATTAATCCTTATTGAATCAATGTCGACGAATAAATTCTAGACTTATTGCGAATAATAAACAAGCACCGGACATGAATTAGGTATAGAAAAAACTCTTAAATTTTTTAAAATTAAATCTTTCAACTGCCGTATTTTTTTGAGGTCGTCAGTGGATGCATCTAGTCATAATGATATTCGTTTCACATAAAGCACTCCGGCAACCACATCTCCCCAACCGAAACACAAGAAATAAAGAATATGCTTCACGGTTAGTTATGAGGCTAGCGGTAAGGTACCCCACTGGCGGGCGTCTGCCGCTGAATACATGGGCTTCGAAGTGGCGCAAGAAATGATCCCGTGGGCCCCCACAGGAGCTCCAGCTCCATCTGTTAATGGAAGAGGGGTCCAGTAATGACCCAACGCCGTCGGGGCTGCGAAAGAATACGGAAGTAGGTATGCCATGGTCCCGACATCGTTGTGGAGAACACCGTGACATTAGATCCTTAAGAAGTCCGGCAACATCGCTATCGGCCCCATCACGACATTGTAAGTAGATATGTGATGGATTTTCTCACAAAAAATGTATATATTACCACCTACCTGGTAAAGTTAGTGTAGCAGACATGCTTGATGTATGAGGCGGGCTGCGGGTACTCAGAGACCAGACTGACGAGCACCTGTTGGTCAGGCGGCGCTATACGGATGGTTTCCACTCTCTGCACGGCATCGCGGTGGAGACCTTTACACAGAAAATATTATATGTATTAGTTTAAAATTACAGAAAAATCATAGCAAAAAACTGTGCTACAACCCACCGCTAGGTCCATTTTCTTTTGTGAGGCCCATTTTCAACAACTTTGATATTAAAACCAAGATTTTTTTGGTTGTGAATAAACCCGAGGAAACTAGTTTAATATAGGTACCTATATCATTACTGGGCGTACCTAAGTTATTCATGGTAACGTTGGGCAACCATTGGTAACTTCGATAAGTTAGTTTTCGTATAAATTTATAATAGACAGGTAGACACATCTAGGTAGGTAATATCGTTATTCTTTCAATATCATACCTAAACGTTATTTATATTATATATATAGAAATTAATGGTATTTAAAGCAAAACGTCCACACAATCGTCAGATTAATAATAGAATGTTGACAGATTGCAAGATAAATTAAAATAGGTTTTTGTACTAACAACGTACCAGATGTATCTAGACTAAAATATAATTGGATGTGCTTTGACGGAATCGTACGACGATCAACGTCAAGACAACGAAATAAGAATAAAATGAAATGACAAGCATTTTCCCAGCCATGGTGTTAGACGCGTTGACAGCGCAGTTAGTGGCCAAGGTGAATCAACTTGTTACAGAATTGTTTTTGAACAGGTGACCGTCAGCGTCACTCAGATATACATTATATCATTACCAGCTATACGCTTCGTTGAGCTGATCGCATATGTTTTTTCTCCACGCTTCGTTAGTGTCTTGTGATGAAAATTTTATCGGGCGCCGGAATGATTTATCGTTTTGAATTGACATTCGATCCAATTGGATTTTCAAATATAGATTTGGTATATATTTTTTATGTATTAGATCGTAACCTTCAAAGGGCTGGGGTAGCTAATAAATCGACAAAAATATCTTTGTTTCCGACACTCACAAATGTCCCCAACATTCTACCAGACTTCTTGTACGGCAGATTACGAGAATGAAGGACGTCCTCGGTCCTCTCCCAAGTACCTATATGATTTACTTACATGAAAAGTAGTCATAAGGACTATATTTACATCCATCGTCAAATCCCACAAACTTTCGCATTCACGATGAAATTAAGGAGTAGGTAGGTACGCCCGTTCAAACATTATTAACTATTTATAAGCTACTGGTGGGAGTAAGAAACAGACTCGTTGAAATTGTACAACAATGAGAGTACCTACAGACAGAGCTCAAGTATGCATACTTCATTATTTGCACTTACTTTTGGCGGTCGCACTAGGCCTGATAATAATGACTAATACAGATTCACGCTTTGAAAATGGCTTAGGTACAAAAATGAAATTTGGCTGGCTAAAAATAGAAATACTTGAGCCCGAACATGAAAACGTAATTTAACAAACTTTACGTGATCCTTATTTGTCTTATCTTTATTTATTATACTTTATTACTCATATTATTATTACTTATATTATTATTACTTATATTTTTTGCATAAGATATTTTTTATCTATTAAACCAGCAGACAGGCCTACCAGGAATCTAATGATAAGTATTCATACACTGACACAAGCAACACCAAGGATTTTTTTACGTAATTCTTGATGAAATAATATGTTAGGTACATCTTATATATAAAATTCTCATGTCACAGTTTTAGTTACAATACTCCTCCGAAACGGCTCGACCG
>DWIY01001011.1:0-10979 GCA_018248615.1 Erynnis brizo brizo
TCTTTTAAAGGCGAAAACTGTTAAATAGCTATGAGATACCTAAGTTAGTAATAGGTACTACTGCTAGGTACTGTATTTTGTTTAGAGCTGTAAGTTTTCCTACTACGAAAAATAATAATAAAATAAATATGTTTCAACATTTGTTTGTCATTGATTGACATGATATTTATTATTTTTACAACTTTTTTACATCTAGAATTTTTACAACTTAACGTAAAATTGTGAAGGGTGGTTAAGTGATTATGTAAACATAAAGAATCATGACTTTAAAAATCTAATATAGACGTACCTATATACTTTAATGTTTTCTAAACAAAGGTATACCTATATAATTATATAGTACATTTGGCTGTTTTGATCAGGATAATGTCTTACGTTAGCGCAAAACTATTATCAAGCCACGCAGTACTATACGAAGTTTCTAGCAACCTGGATATAATAATGTATTAAGCGTTCATTTGCACGCATTAGGTAACACGGTCGCTCGTGGCTGCGACACAATTATATAATGTATGTCAGGTTGCTCCGAGAATAGTCACCCGCAGTCATTACGGAAAGCTCGTTAACGGTCTCTAATTGCATCGGGTTAATATAGACTTTGTTAAATAAAATCTCTCGTCTCACCCCCTGCCCCTCGCCCCCTTGTGGGGTTTTTTCGTTATTTACCGCGCTGCAGATGCCCTTAATGACGCGTTCTGAAACTTACGATGACACTTGGCGTTGCCCCGTCCGCGTTAATTGCGCAAGGAATTAAAGAATTTTCGTTCTTCCACGGAATTAATGGGACGCTCTGATGTACGGAGGCGGGAATTCAAATGCTACGGCTCGTCTGTGTTGTAAATATTGTAGACGGTATATACGCGGTTGTTGTTTTTTGTTGCGAATTTTTGTGAAGCTCGCGTTCAAAGGGTTTCATTTGGCATTGACGTTACGTTGTGCCTTAAATGTAAAAGGAAAACGAATCATGTTAAATTTTTAGATCAAAAATTTTCATTCATGCTAACAACAATGAACTTTCGGTAATAAATAAATATTGTGTTTCTTATAATATTTAAAATAAGAGATGACATAATATAAAAGATTTTAAACCTACCTAGCTAAATAGAAATAGAGTAAGAAATAAGTAAACGTAAACGAACTGAACTTTATTATAATTTGTTACATAAATACCCGAGCAATATCTTCTAATTACAATAGCAGCTCAATTTATCCGAAAACTTCCCCAACAGAATAAAGTAATACAAGTAATAAATGCTCAATCGTACCAAGCATCTTAATTATCAGCAAATTGGGCACTTAATTCGGAGAGATTTAATTTGACTTCCTATTCTTCCGAGTTCAAGACTTTGTGTCTCAGTCGTAAAGATTTGGGAATATAAGTGTAGTTGAGAATTAGGCGCCACGTGGCTCAGACATTACGCCACGCAATTCGCGCACGATTAAAATTATCCCACTTCGTTATCGCTGAAGGGAGTGACGAGTTATGCAGGCGTACGTACGTCAAGAATAGGTCGCTATTAATATTAGTTCTAGAAATATTCTGATTTAGCGTAGGTAATATTATGGTATTTGAGCGTTAATAGCGGTATTATTGGTTTAAAGATTAGGTATTACTTACTCTCCTAGAACGATAGAATTTGTCTTGACACGTTATAGAATAGAACGAGCTGCTAGTTTTATAACCCGTTGTAGTACCATGTTCTTTATGTCTTGTATTTCGGGTAGGGAGTTGTGGATGCCGATTGCCGAAGATACTTTAGTTGAGGTGTCAATCCTAGTCCATACAAAACCCGGCAAAGGGATAATATATTAATATAGCTATGTTTTGCTTGTTAGGGTCTCTTTCTTAAACCTCTAAGAACTATGGAGTGAGTCCAGGTGGCATCTAAAAGTGAAATCCTTTGAGCTTGGCAGGATTTTGTTGCTTGAAGGTACGAACATACAAATGATGCTGTAGTGGTCGCCTAACAGATTTAAATGTAGAATATGGCTCAAGCAGTTTCCATCCCTTTCTTAAAGCTGTGAGATCTATGGAGCGATGTGAACAAAGACGTTCGGAGCGGATGACGGCGTGATTGGCGCCCTACTTAATTACTCCGCGGCCCTCTCTAATTAATAACAATAACTCCAATGCGACTTGTCGCCGATCTGCCAGATGACGACTCAAGCTAGATACAGTCTAGTTAACATACCCCTCGATCTAAATCAAAGATTGATAAAATTGGCTTACGCTGCCGTGAGTGGGTTTGCTATCTACGAGACTTAGGTATTCATAGGCTTCAACTCGCCTAAAGGGCAAAGATTGGAGCTACGCGTGGTATTTTCATGGGAAAACAATAATTAAAAAATTAGCTAGCCGTGCTAATTTTCCTTGCCAAAGTTAGAAAACTGCTGGTCACACGTTCGAAGAATCGAAATTTAATGTCCAGGAAGAATTTTGATTAGCGGCAATATATCTAAGAAGAAGGAGAATACTCCTTCGATTATTCCTACGTCCTTCGATTACTCATTTACACTACTCACGATTTATAAAATGCGTAAAACGTTTAATCAGATTAAAGTTTTCTAATACATTCCGGGGCAATTTAGGGACGAAATTATATCTTTTAAACACACCTTTTATGTTGTAAACAAGAGTTGGATTTTGAGGATGGCGTTAGCACCTCTTTAGGCAAATACTAGTACCTAGTTTACTGTATATTTCTATTTCAAGTAGTGTGTTTCAATCTTTATTCATTGGACAAATCAACAAGAGCGGCCTACGATCGCCCGCGACCGTCTTCAACGAAGTAACAGAAGTTCCATTATTTCGGATAATGTAAGTAATAATGCCAGTAAGAGAATTTCCGAGAAGCTTGGGTTGATATTAAATTATGAACTGCCTCAGTAATTTCATTAATGAATTTATGAGCAGCTTTAGTTCAAGCAAGCATTCCTAGTATTCCTTTGATTAATTTTGATACAAACCCACATCCACCCACGTTGAGTGAGAGTAAGTAAATAGAATCTGTTTTCTTTGTTATTATTTCGGTTCAATTCCAATTTCAAATCTTCAGACATTACGAAATAAAAAGTCTAAAATGATTTTCTTTCACTTTGTACGAACTCTCGAATGAAACCTCTAAAACGGGTAAACAAAAACTAAACTTAAGAAAAGTTAAACCAGATCTTCTGTTCAAACTTTTGCGGAGTGGAGTCGAATCAACCGGGCCATTACAGGATTCTATTATAGGCCAAAATTATACTTATTATTTGGTAACTTAGCAATTATATAGACAAAGCAGCGACTTGTCTCAAGCAAATTGCCGAGGCCCCATCAATGCGAGGGCGACAGATCAAACGTGTTTTTGTTTTATCTGTACTTGACAGTTAAAGGCAAAACCGGGCATTTGGTGGGTTTCATCCCGCCTTTGTACGTGCGAGGCGTCGCGCCAGACTACGCGAAAACAATAACAAACAAAAATAAACATTTTCTTCTTTGTAACTCCCCGATGATTTTATTTGTGCAGTCATTATATTTTTGTTCTTCGGTAGGTTTCAGTTATCCCAAATTTTTTAATAATAAAATGCCATAAATAAATTAAATAAAATGGAAATGTTTAAAATTAATAACCCTTAATTTTTTAAATCGTGCTAAATAACTGCCATTAATGTGTGCGTATTTTAAATTCTCTCTGAGATAAAATGAGATAAACTCATATTTTAATGAGCAAAATTTGATAAGAGTATTTTTGGATGCAATAAATTAATATAAGCATACCTAATGACTATTTTCTGTCCCTTATTTTCAATTGTGTCTAATTAAAATATTGCTTTAAAGAAGATAATTAAATTATTTTTTTATTTTGTAGTTTGTAGGTAATATTTTGTCGTTTTAAGGTAATTTATTACACGCACCTACTAATTTCTTTAAAATGTTATATGGATTTACTGAGGAATTCGAAAATCAAGACTCAAATGACTGTTAAAAATTTTTCTTTATAAAAATCATTAAACCAAACGGGCGGAAAATATCAATATATCATATACCAAATGCAATAAAAAAGTTAACACCTCCAGTGCGATCGCTTAGGGTCATTACAGATAATGGCTTTAGGCCATTATAACATATCTATATTTGCGCAGGCGAACTCCCGACATGTGTAACTCAATAATTTTATTGTGTGCGGGATTTAGCTCACAATTGCATGAAAAATTATTGTCAGTGGGCTCGGGACATATGCTGCGGACCCCTCGCGAGGGCGAGACTCGATACGACCTAGACAATAGATATTTAGACGCAATTATTCCGTTCGATTTAGATGTTAGCAAATTTTAGTGGTTAGAATTGAATTGTTTGTTAGGTTATATTAGATGTAATATTACATTTTCCTAGCTTTAACAATATGTGAGGATTTCTACTTTTTATTTATTGCTCTGTTTTAGGGTTAAAGACTCAGTCGTCAAGAAATGGTTTAATTTAAACTCTTCATTAGATTGTTTCATCTATTTTGCTATATAGGTACTTAAACACTTAAACACTACTGAAATAAATGACACTAAGATGACTAGTCAATACTTTTAGTGGCATGTGCATATAAAAATATTTGGGTGCGGTGTCTATGTCACGATATTATTTAGATTTGGATGCCAAAATGTCCCACTAATTTGGCGTACAAGGGAGGGTTAGACGGACAATGCCGCAAACAAAAAATGCGACGTCTCTATTATAGCGTATAATGTTCGGATAAATGTTGTTTCGCGAGTTATTTTTTTATTTTTTGTGGGTGAGTGAAACAATGCAGTGCTCTGATGTAAGACCTCGCGCTGTAGAGTTCCAACCAAGTTAAAACTCGCTGTTTGTATAGTAGGCCTGTAACTTTTACGCCTGTAAGTTACATAACAGAAATATATAATATATAAATAATAAGGTTAAAAGTTTACATTAAAAATTATATCATATAATATAGAAAAATTATATTATATGATATAATATGAAAAACTATATTATATGATATAATTTTTAATGTAAACATAGACTCAAAATTTCTTTACATATAGGAAAGCATTTGAGATAATGATAGCTAGGTTGTAAGTATATTTACTTTAAATTGAAAAAATTTAATTATGAAATTCATATGCTAAGGTTCATTCATTTCTTTGCAGTCTTTTATAGGTATATACCATGAAATTATGAATAATAAATATAAGAGAGGAGAGTTTTTAGTTTGGACTAGTAGAAAAAATCTCCCGGGACTTTAACAAGACTAAAAAAGTCGTGGGCGTTGATCTATACGGGCGGGACAACGAAATATAAAGTTCCGAAGCAATCAATCTTAATGGATTCGAAAGTAACTTCGCAAATCCTGCTAACAATTACGCCGGCATCATTACTCGTGCATATCTCGTCTAAATCGACAATATCTGTACAGTCGCGTGCGATGTAATCCCTGGACGTCTCCGCCGCCCGCCCACGGAGGGTTGCCAACTCCTGACAACTTTAATTTTCACCAATATAATAAACGAAAGATTTCACGGGGAACGATGTAGGTATGTTATTTGTCAATGGTTGGGTGTTTGTTAGTCTCATCATGTTGATGCACTCATAACGTAGACATTTGGAAATATGGACCAAATTTTAAATTATACGCGGACAAAATCATGCACAGAAATGACTTGTAATTACAAGGATACCTGTGTAATTTCTAGAACGAGGGAACCTACAAAAGATGAAAAAATCTACGTTAAGGAAGGACATTTAATTTTAAGCAACATTAAAACAAGTGACTTCTTAGTAGATTTGATCTTTTAGAGAAATAATAAAGACTAAACCTTTACCTATATATTGTGATTTCTCCAATCAAGTTTTAAATCTGTATCTAGATTTCCCTTCATTTTCATCTGGCAGCCCTGATAGATGGGGTACAGTCGCGTGAGAAGTGAATTAAATCGCCACGGGGTCCGATCGACCACTTAACGGATCGTGTTCGTGTCTTGCGATGGATAGCAAGGGAGGGTTACAAAGACTTAATACGTGTTTGATGTCACTCCCGTCACTTTACGTGTTGAGGGAATGCAGCTTTCTTTTGAACTGAGTTAGTGATTTCAGTCGAAAAGTTGTCTTTTTATAAGATGCAGTTACGCGCTTAAAGGCTGATGTTGAGTGGTCAGTGCAGCCCATGAACATCTCAAGTTGTGTAAAAGTTTGTAGTTTTAAGGACTAAGATGGTCATCTAAATTGTATTTTTACAGTGAACTACACCTTCTAAACTAAACATAAAAACTTGTTTGTTTGACAAACTTCTACAATGGTATATACTATTAGCTAATAATAAAATTAATCCATACAAAACGATTATTTAATTTTGTACTAAGTATATCACGAAAAAACTGTGAAATTGGTTGTTTAGTCGAAATTAAGTATGGTATATAGCCCGGCCATAGCCTTAATTGAAAAGTGGGATAGGGCCACCGACCACTTTTTAACGAAGCGAAGCTTTCAAACAAAGCTTAGCCCTAGGCTCCGTGCCAAAAAAAACATTAATAATTTGGCCGGGTTACACGTAAGTTTAATAATATCCATCTCAAATAAATGTAGGTAATAATAATAAAGCTTAAAAGGTTGAGCTTAAGCTTATTAATAATCCAAAGAATATTGACAAAGTGACAAATGTTCGGAAGTAATTGTTTAAATAATCCTCTCAGTTTACGGAGAAGACCCTCTCGGGCGCAGTATTAACCCTTAACTGCTCGGTGCGAGGGTTGGAGGACACGAGGACTGTCACTTTTACACTAATGCGTCATATTTTACTACAATGTTTTGGAATTTCTATATCACAAAAATCTATAAATTTTGTTTGGGTTAAAGTTACTTTCCTTAAACGCTCTAAACAAATGTACGGATACATATTTAATTTTGGTTAAAAACATTAATTTTAAGTACTTAAAATAAAGAGCTCATTTTAAAACAAAGAGTAAGGCTTAAAATAGAACTTACGCGCTAAAAAAACGTAACATCCAAACGAAAAATGCTGCCAAAAAGCATAGCTACATACATAGTTAATTCCTTAAAAAATAAATTAAAAAACTACTTAAAAATATTAACGTAAAATTACGAAATTACAATAAGGCTTACTATTTTTTGAGGTTGGTGGCAAAATTTAATTCAAATAAAAACAAAACTATCTATCTATACAGAAGACAACGACTATTTTAAGGTCTCTCGTACTCTCTCTCTCTCATATTAACCCTTAACTGCGCAGCGCGAGGGTTGGAGGACACGCGGACTGTCACTTTCACAATAATGCGTCATACTTTATTATAATATTTTCGTACAATATTGCACCCCTCTGCTTCGTTGTTAATGCGTTTTGCCCTGTGTTGTGTGAAATAGGCCAACGCGATTATTATCAGGATTTTATAATTTGGTAGATACGTCCACCTAAATGATAAGAAATGTAAATTTATTTTTTATATATAATTATTTAGTTTTCCAAACGGGCACACAGACCACCTCATACTAAGTGGTCACTGCAGCCCGTGGACGACCACATCTAAGCACAAATAGAGAAGAAATCCTATCTTCGATTATATGCGAATATATTATACCTCATATAAAGTATCTCCAACAATAACGCCTCTCTTACCATACCAATCAAAATAAAACTTTACGATATATATGGTTAAGAGGGTGGCGGTAAGGTGCCTGCCTCTCTGAACGAGTGGCTCTACCACCTCCAACAAAATATATTACAAAAGGTTATAATTATCTTTACAAACCATTGTAAATGTACGATTTTACAATATCTTTCAGAATATTAATGTCATCGCAGGAGCATATTGCAAGGGCGCAGTAGTTATTGGGTTGTTCGACCCGACATGACAATAAATCATTTAATTTGGCATCGAATCCCAAAACCGGGTTGACAGAATTACATCGTCGTAGATCTACTCGCAACATTGTTATTACCAGAATAATATAGTATGAAGATTTATTTTATGTTGCTCGACTTGGAAAATTACGAATTTCTGCGAATACACATTGAGTGCTACGGAAAATTTCTAGCAATATTCTATGCGGTAATATAGGAATCCGGCTTCTTACTCAGAGGCGTAGGGTTTGAATCTCAGTGGAATGTACCATTGGCTTTTTTTAAAGTTAGTTAGGTATGTGCGCGTTATAAAATGAAATATCGCTGTAACAGTCAAGGAAAATATCGTCAGGAAACCAGTATGCTTGAGTTCTCCATAATGTTCTCAAAGGCGTGTGAAGTCCACCAATCCACCATCAAACCAGTGTGGTGGATTAAGGCCTAGTCGTTACTAATGGGTTAAAAGACAAGACACATACAAGACAATATTTTAAGCAATGGCTCTACAACCTAGAACAATATAATATTTTTGTATTAAGTAATATCAAATTCAGGAATAAGATTGCTGCATCGCTATACGAACGAAGTCGTTTCGAGTGTAAGTATATAACGATCGATATACGATCTTATGTACACAAGGCGGAACAATGGGCTAAGGCGTCCACACAATGGACAATGCCCGTGCCTCCGATACGATATACACTCATCTAAGGCATGTCTGTGTGAGTTCGCTACTGTTTTCACATTGTGTAACACAATACAAGTGTTATGGTAGCTGGTTAAATCCGAAGTCGTAGTTATTCTTAAACAGTGCTAAAGTATGAACACCATCATCAAGTGTTCATGCTCGGGCACAGAGCTCAAGTTTTCAATGTTAAAACAAATGTCTAAAGATCTATACTTGCCAGCTCTAGGCGGAAGCATACATTTGTAAGCTGTTCGTATGTTGACCTTCATAAGGTACGAAAATGTATCGAATGTATGTAAAATAAATGTATAATTAAGAATTTAATTTAAGGGTCTGTCTGTAATTACAAAATAACTATGTTTTTTTCTAAGAGAAAAACTTGTAAGAACAATACTTTTTTTATAAATCTGTTTAGCTTGTCGTTTGTCTAAGGACTCTGAGGTAATTTTTGGCAGGGATTAACCGAACATATTAATTGGATTTGAGGAACTCATTCGCCCGTTCAAAATCCGAAGGTTTGATCCTTTGATGAATCCTTCACCATTTCAAGTCATGAATTTGACATTCATATCACTACCAATTGTTATCACTATGATACGAACCATAAACTATGGGACTACTTAATTTTATCCGGTTGTATTTCCTTGTCGATATCACAGCGTCCATGACGGAATAAGCTCACAGATGTCAGTGTGACACAGTTTATTTTATGGAGGCGTGGTTCTGGTAGATAAGTAGATTTGTGACAGCACGGTAACGACACACATAAATTTGTGAGGACAAACACCGTTACAGCGGCTTAGCTTCCGTACAAACAAGGGACGGGATCGGAATGACACCGCGCGCGTATTGAGGGTTAGAAATGTTTATTATATTGGAATATGCTACCGTTTGAGACTAATATGGAAACAAATATGAGGGGTAATAAAAACCAATATTCGTAACTACCTTGAATAAAGTATGCTTAACATCCCTAAAAAACTACATTGTTTGAAACTTGGATGAAATGAAAAATTAAATTGAATCCATCCATATGAAGAATATTGGTTAGCTGTATTAGGTAGGTATACATATAATTAGATATTCCTTTTAAAAGTATTTTTTTATCCGTGTGTTTTATTTGGGTTTTCATTTTACTACTCTATACTTAACGTCAGTAAACAATGTCATTATTGTGTAGGTACTATTATACGACTGTGCCTGAAAAGTTTTAAAAGCTCAATCATAGCCCTTATACTCGTAAGATATTCAGATTTCAATTCATAATTATTCATATTAAAATTAACATTGTAAAAATGCATAAATTATAAAGCCTAGTTGATATTTAATAAAAAAAGCCCTGATAAAATTGAGGCATTATTATTATCAATTATCACAAAATGTATTGTCAAAGTTCAATTTAATATACATCGATATTCGGAAACTTAATTTTTTTTACATCTTCCCTGGGGTCTTAAGTTATTCGGTGGTATTCGGTATCGGAAGTTCCCTGACCCTGTGCAGCGAGTATGTGGCACAAAGCTGCAGACGGCGCGTGCGAGGACGGGTGCGCGCAGTGCCACAATGCAGCGGAAGACGCCTCCCTCGCCAGCTGGAATGTCTTGGAACTGGTTGTTAGGGGACTATACTCATGACGGGTTTATAAACGAGCGGTTTTATGCTAACTGAGTAGCAGGCTATGCGATGAGAAGTAGTCACTGCTAGACATGATGCCAACTTTGAACACTTATAAAAATTCTTGCTCGTTGTTTTTGGTAGATACTCATGAGGCCCGAGAGGGTCTAAGAATACATGAAGAATATTCTACTTCACGATGAGTTATAGGGGAGGCAGATAAATTATTTCCTCGAGTGAGATATAATGACTGTAACGAATGCTCGAAAACTAACAGTAGGTATCTAAATTAAAGAAGTATCAATTAAATTTCAAAATGTCGCTCGATTTTAAAACAAACGGTTGATAATATTCAAACGAAAAAAAAATGAAATTTTATTAATTATTATTAAATTATTAATTATTATTATTAATAATTATTTTATTTTTAGTAACACTAACAGTGATGGCTGCTTTACTGGCCATTTGACGGGTCTGATGATTAAGGAAACTGAACAAGGCCTGTTTTTACTTTAAAATGTTTTAGTTTAATACTATAAAAATATGAAAAGAAATAATAATACCTACGAATGCATCATTGTTTGTACAATGTCTAAATCGCGTTCAACGAATGTCAGTGTTTTTAAAACGTCTCATGTATAGACCTAATGAACACAGTTCTATTGACCTCTTACTTTTAGGACTATTATAATGATCGTGCTCACTTTTCGCAGCCGCTGAAAGTAATCGTTAGGTTGGCGAACAGGACTTACTGCCGCACTCAGAGACGTCATTTAAAGTTAATGTTCATTAACAAACAAATAATCGTCTTTATTCCTATTGACATA
>DWIY01001012.1:0-10976 GCA_018248615.1 Erynnis brizo brizo
TAAAAATAAATGTAAATCATTAGGAGATGCATTTCTTACAACCACAGATATAGATCTAAATATAGATATAAATGGATAGATCTATTTCTATGCATAAACCCGTTAGAAAGTAGACGAGTAAATCGACATTATCATACTTAAATTCAAGTTTAATGTGCGTCATGATTACTGCGAATCCTCACCAGGCTTACTTTAAAATATTAGATTGGCTTCGAACCAAGCTGGCCTCAGCGCCGCCGACGCAGTAATGGACTCCTGAATGCAAAGTTTCAATCTCTTTTAAGAGCAGTATTCCCCGTATATTTCAAAGAGGATATACCAGACCGTGCTTAATATGCTGATACTTCTAAATTAATAGCCTTTCCATGGTCTAATCTCTCTGGTCTCTATCCATGAGGATATTAGGATCTGTATCGAATTCTGATCAATTTTAGTATATAGTTTTGAATCAGTAAAGTACCTATTCTAGTCTGTCCTCGTCAATATTTACCTTACTTATACAGTTAAGCGTTAATTCCTTTTTGTATAAAACTATACCAATATTAAATTAGGACTGATCTGATACACTGATATAGATGACTGATATACAAAAAAAATTAGTCTTAGCTTTATATGAAGTTGCAAGTGAAAAAGTTGACTTAAGAACTAAAATTCTGGGTAAGTCACAAGCTTGCCTTATAAAAATTATAAGTTAAGGACTTCTACTTCCTAAAAAAATTGCCTCACTTGCTTTAAAGGGCGTAATACAAAGTACAAATACAAATTAGATTTATATTGTAAATCAATATAAACCTATCGTGACTGGCTAACTAACTTGCTTATAAGTACAAGGTCTGTAATATGATGTAACCTGAGCTTTTACATATTTACCTAACAAATATTTTTTCGAAACAATTTAGGTAAAATAATAATTGTTGCCGTGAGAGAATGTCATGCATAGCGTGCTTAAACAATTGCGTGATATTTAATTGTTTAAAAAACAATGAACAGGTATTGTGTAGGCTAAAAATTAAAGGATTCTGAGATTACTTCACTTTTACGCTTTAATGTACACAGTAATTAATGTCGTATTGTGAACCAACTTATGTGGTGTCGTGAACCAATTAGGGTCTTTTCATGAGCCTAATTATGTCATATCGTGAAAAAATTATGTCACAAAAAATTTAGAATATCTCAATGATTTGGATACTTACATAATAGCAACCTCTTACAATCAACCGCAGATTCCTTTAATGATAAATATCTGTCGGGTCCCTGAGAATAGCATAGAATAGAGTAAAGAAATTATTATAAATACAAAGAAATTCGTTTTGTTGTATTATAAAAACTTGCAATACTTTAACAAAATTATCTTCTAATCTTTGAATCACAACTGATTGATTGGAGTTGATACACAAAAGATATCTTACAAAACATTTCAAATACTTTAAAGCCGATAAAGCGCTAAAACTAGAATCTCCAAGCGCTTTCTTGTCTCGTATGCAAACTGTATAAATATTTTGTGAGTGTATAAAGATTCAGAACTTCTGTGTACGGGTTGGTACTTCAATAATGCACAGCGGTTGTAAAACGTACAGCAGTGAGTGCGACTCTGCCGCTAAATGGCCCGCAGCAGGAATTTAGTGTCAGAACGTGTTTTAATATGAAAACGATGTGATAAAAAGCCATGGTCCTAGTCATGAAACTAAGAGAGCTTGTCGTATTGTCGTAGTAAAGTTGGTTTGAATTGTTGTTCGTTTTATTCTGTTTAGAACAGGTCACTCTCCATATTATAGAAGCAGTTTATGTGAGGTTAAACCATTGGTTTTCGCTAGGGTTATGTTTTGTCTATCATTTGAGAATGTGTGGTGAATAGATGGCCTATTCTAAAACAAGCTAAGCAATGATAGCGCCGTAGCATAGACATTGGTTTTTTACTTTAAAAGTCCTAGTTTGAATACCAGTGACACGCAGCATTTTCTAAATCATGTGCGTTTTACAAAATTTAATACTTACCATTTGTTGTAATTGTGAAGAAAAACATTATTAGGCAACCTGCATACCCAGTTCTCCACAATGGTCTTAAAAACATGTGAAGTCTACCTATATTACTGTTAGCATGGTGGTCTCATTGTGTGAGTCAGTCCGCTCTCTTGGGCTGACGAACTGAAGAGGGCAGCGGAAAACCGTTGGATTCAGAGAGCTATAGGGTGGAGTGGCGTTGATTAGGCTCCCCTATGTCCAGTAGTGGACCGCCAGGAGTTTAAAGGAAAGATGGATAGCAGACAGTCAATACCAAAATTACTATTTACATGCGTCTTTAAATCTGTTCTAATCTATACGAATAAAGTTGTTGAATCGCCAATGGCATAATGCGTTGCGCTCATCTCAGGAACGGCTGAACCAATTTAAATGTAATTTTCAATGTTGTATTGAGAAAAACTATGAAACTATGAGGGCAACATATAGGCTATATTTTTTTTATGAAAACCCCAATGGAAACAATAATTACGGTAGTTCTTGGATAGCAGAGCGTCGCCTGCCGCTTCGACTAGTTCTTGAATAGAATGATAAAGGGCGGTCAGGTCATTCGTGTCGTTGAAAGTAATAAAATATATCATATTCAGTAGAAATATCTAGTTGTACCTCAAATTCCCTGCGTAGGCTCTCGTCATAGATGAACTGCCCGACTCTGTGGTAATTCGTCAAAACATTTTGTGGATAGAAGACATATTTCTTCATCCCTCAAACATTTTAATAAATTCTGCGCCGTGTGGGTAACATGATATTGATAAAATAATATACGAAGACAGTTATTTACCGTGTTTCGCATTTATTTACATAATTTCCCTTGAGACGCTAACAATATTGAACGTCATGTGTAATGTAGACAAATTATTTTTATCAACAATTGCCTTCATAACACTTAACTTTATTATAGTAAGACAATACGTTTGCGAAGCAGTGTAACTTCGATTACATTCAAGGATTCTAATCACTCCCCTTCCAATTCCGATTCATCACAAACAAACTTTTCATCTACAATACAAAAAGTTATCCGACAAATTCCGAAGAGATATCACCGAATGATTACACAGAGGACAACTATAAGCCAAATTACAGATAACAAAAACTTTGGATAAGTCTTGCCTGCTTTCCAGTTCTCTTTCTAGTTATAAATTAGCTGTTATCGATTATAGTTCGAGAGTTCGATAGATTGCTGTTTCCATATTATATTAAGAACTCCGATTTTTCATAATTTGCTTTTTCTTTTTTGTCTTTGTCAGCCTATTATGATATCGTTCTTTTATATTATTTCTTGTCTACGGTGTAACTTTAAGTTTATTAAATTTTATATCAGTCCCACACAGTCAGTCAGTCACATTACTTAAATGTTTTCTTCAAATCAAAACCTGTTAAAATTTATTCACCTTTTAAGTAAAAGATACTTAACTCAAAATAATCCTTACTACCACATTATATATAACACTTGACTTACAGGTAGGCACGTGATTTTTCTATGGTTTTTATTTATTGTATTTGGTACCTAACGTTTATGTAATAAATGAGAGGAAACTAACTGATAATGAGGTATGGATTACAGATTATGTATTTATTTGAATTTATATGCATTTTTATATGCAGAATACGTTTAATGCGTTAGATTGCTGCATGAAAAATTCACAATTTAATAAATGTGAAATTGGCTTTGAATTTATATTTCATGATTGAAAACATACCTACCGCAGAGAGAAAATCACTTAAGTAGATAGATAAACATTCAAAATAATTTATAGAAATGCGCAATAACATAAAATGGCCAATCCATTAAAGTTAATGTACGGTATCAGTATGTCCCGATTTATGATAGCGATACTCAACTTATATGGACTATAATTTCGCGATCTAAAGGATTTTAATAAATGTGTTCAAACCTATTGAAAAATTTATTAAAAGATTTTCAATTACTAAATAAGAATTAAACGTTGAAAAATACTTTGCTTTACTAAGTGCACACGAGAAGACTTACAAACCAATTAATTATGACGAATGTAATGTTTTTTGCATGTCAACCCCCCTAACGTCCGAATTTAAAAGAAATGTAATTTTTTTACAAAATTTAGACTTTTACAAAAACACACTACTTAAATATTTTTATTTAGATACTTACGGAACAATAATACAGCGATATTTTCAATACTACATTTTCAAATAAGACATAATTTCAGCCCAAATTCAAAGAACATACTTATTTTCAAAACCTTTTTCAAATCTTGGGATAAAAATAAAAGTTGGGAAGCGCTGCGATAGGAGATGCATTACCGGCCGATAGCATTCAACGGTGCATGAAAAGTGCGATCTGCACATTTGCTCTATTAGTTATGACGTGAATAACTTCTATGGGATTCAGTTCGGTTTCACGTTACTTTTATTCGGTTTTATATTGGAGTGCTATTAAATATATTGGATCTGGTTTTCTATTTAAGCAAATCGTCTACGTTTGCGCTTTGAAACGCATATTTCTATTTTAGCTTGTCGTCTCTGCTAATGGTGACTCCGTTAATTAAAGTTATTTCAGAATTTGTTGATTACTTCTAAAGAGAGCATATTGCGATAGGTATACGAGTAGCTACGTCACGTAAAAGAAATCCAATTCTGTCCTGCATTTTAGTAAGATAATTATTTTTACTGGAAATATTAGTTTCGAATACTCGTAAATTACGTTTAAAACTTTAAAATTACTCTTTAATTTTATAGTAGCAGGCAGGTAAAGGTTTGGCAGCATTTAAGACAGCTAAAGTAAAAAAAAATATAATGCAATAGATTAAAGTTTAAATTTTTAGTCAGTTGCAGTGAATATTTTGTCAGTGATGGTATGATGAGTTAGTTGATAAGAATAAAACATAAAAGTTAAAAAGGTACACATTATAACTCTTACTTGTATCACAGAACTTTGTATCTACATTTTTGCGACGATAAAATGTGCTATTGTTTAGAAGTATATTCTTTTAAAATTTTCAAAGAACGTACGGTAAAGTATGCAAAAGTTGGCAGGAAACGATACATAATATCAGAGGAAGTTTCGGAAGAAGCTCAAGTTGTTCTTGGTTCATTAGACGAAGGGGAGTTCAAAAGCATACAAAATAGTACAACTTATCTACTGAAAAATGAACCTAATTTGTGTATGCTTTAAATTAGTTCTGTCAATATTAACTAATGTTTATTCCCCCGTGAGTCACTAGCAACACATCCATAATCTCAGAAACTAGATACTTTAGCTCTGCTTGAAATTGAATGCTATCTAGGTATAAACTGAAGAGTGGAATTACATTAATTTATAGATAGTTTGTTTGCGAATATTATTAAAAATATTGGGATTTCTTCTTCTTGTAGGTAATGTATTTTTAAATATATTTAAAGTAGAATCAATAGTAAACAAATTTGGCTTATCAGTAAAACCTTATTGAAATTAAGCCTTCTTCCGAAGCAAACTTTAAAGATGCTACAAAACTCTTTCGTCCACTCCGTACAAAAATTTCGTTACCAGTTACGTATCTAGAAATTTTCCACACCTAACTAAACTTGTAGATTGAAGAACAGCAAATGGGCCAGGATTTGTATCCAAAACTAAATTATACCGCCACGGAGTAGAATGGCAATGTGTAAATTCTTATTTCTTTGAAAAACTTTAATTTAAAGTTTGTTGCCGCTATTCCTAGGCGGTATTCGTGCGAGCAAACTGCGCTTCCTTATAAGCTTATTTTCTTCAGAGGGACTCGAAAATTTTCTTTAGATTAGTTTCTCTTGTTGAGGAAAATAGGAAGGAATAAGGAATAATAAGTTCGCGTCGCCTTTTAAATTGGAAGTCGCTTCTTTTATGCCAAGATTTTTACTGGCTCGCCCGCACCGAGAAAATAGCATTAGTTTACTTATTAGCCGTGTATTTGTGTTATTAAAACTTTAGTATTAAATCAGAACCAAATCTTCTCCCCCGTGTTACTCCGTTGTTCCGTCATTGCCAGACCAACGAACTTTCACGGTAACAATGTGGTCTGTCATCTTTTAAATTTTGTTTTAAATATTGTAAAAAGTTGAGTTCTGTCAGCAATTATTTTAAATCACAATCACAAATATAATTCTGTTTGCTCTAAAATCGTATGATTATTTCAAATTAACTATCAATCGAATTTGTATTTGTAGTTACAATAGGTTCAATTATTTTAATAATGACATAGATAAAAACTAAATATCAATAGTGTCCCTTGGCATTTTTAAAACCTATAATGTTATGATTCATGGTTGAGATATTTTTATTATATCTATCAATTAAACAACTGATATAAGAGTTATAAACACTTATAAATCCTTACAACAAAAAATTTAACATTACTTAAATATTCACTAGAATACTGTCTATTAAAATATTTTCATCGCTGCTGTTCAAAGAATTTGGAATGAATTATCAAATAACGAACAACTACTAAACTTCAAGGAGTCCACTATCTTTTCTATTCAAACAAACAAGATAAGTAAGTATAAGTCCTTTGAAAATTGGAGTGATCAGCCAAATTTTGAGCGTTCAAAGGCAACTTGAAGGAATAGCGAAATGAAGTTTGTCTGAGTCTGAAATATTTGCATATTTGAAAAGTAATTTGAAGAAATAGCGTCTAGTTGGTTGACGAATTTGGCTAGTAACTATTTGCTAGGTTGCATGGTCTACTCCAGGCGATAAATAAAATATACTGACATTTAGTTGAAGAAAAATAAAAAAAAAACTCAACGTTGGCGCCAAATTATTATTTA
The DNA here is from genome assembly GCA_018248615.1 of Erynnis brizo brizo. Classification (NCBI taxonomy): domain Eukaryota; kingdom Metazoa; phylum Arthropoda; class Insecta; order Lepidoptera; family Hesperiidae; genus Erynnis; species Erynnis brizo. The sequence goes on from DWIY01001012.1 coordinate 6,784, forward strand.
TCATTGATGTAGCCAAGCTCTCTTCTATGCTATTATCGATATCAATGTTTATGCAATATCATTGGTTCAAAAACATGAAATTGTCATCATTTCCAGTAGAAGAAATAAATTAATAAGTTTCCTTAACATGGTAAAATGTAAAAAAAATAGTCAGACTATAGATAAAAACTGTCAAACTGAGGTCTGTCAAACGAAATGCATGTTTCTTGGTATGTGTACTTTCCTTCGCCGTTTATGGTGGGAGCTTCTATTGCTGTCGATAAAACAAGTCTCTTAATTTTGCACGAAAAATGTACTCGAGATGAAATTGAATTCATAAAAGTTCTAAAATTCTATTTGTAGCCTTTCTTTTGAAAGTGTTTGATTCTAAATTACATTTAAGATTTAACGACGTTAAAGGTATTTTCTTGTTGGTCTACAAAGTAACAACAAATCTTCTTGTATAAAGCAATTTTAATAATCCACTCGTAGAAATTCATTGCTATTTATTTTACCTTTACTACACTTACAAATATCTAAAGTTAAATGATATTGTCTAGACTTTAGACGATTCTTACTATTAGTGTTTGTATTAATTAATTTTGAAATGTCGATAAGTCGATGAGTGAGTGAAGTGTATTGTATAAATTCAATTAAAAAATAATTTTGATAACTGTTTTATGAGAATAGCCATAAACCATAAAATCAACCTAGACTACAAAAATCTAAAATTTAACTCACATTCGAAACTCTACACAACTAAAATTTGAAAATTTGAGTCTGTATCGACGTCTGAAGCGATAAACTTTTGCGTCAAAAATATTTCCTAGTATAAATTGGATTAAAATTACCTCCTTTCCCTCGCTTTGTTTCTTCTTTATCGAAAATGTTTCACAGTTTGGTTCCAATATGGCGCTAACTCAATCCGGGCCTATATTCGCCCACATTTTCGCGGTTCATTGGATATAAAAAGAAAATAGCGCTTTAAAAGGGATCGAGGAGCCCTTTTAACGTTTTTGTCCAATTTCGAGACGATGTTGGTCCTTTCCCGCACAAGTTTCAACAAACACAGGTTTAACGATTCGTGAAAAGGATTGAGTGATAGGTACCATACATACAAAAATTTGCATTAAATAAATAATGGGATTTCGACTCCTGCATAATGTATTTTTTTCATAATAAAATTGGCCTTATAATTTTTTCAGACATGAAAATGAGTTCTCGTGTTTTATCAATTTTTCTACAAAACTCTTTTCAATAATTTCAAAGTCAATTTCAAATAAATAACAGATTATTTGAAAGAATTTTTTTACTGACATATAAATTAAATAATTAAATATTTTATTTCAATAAAATTCTAATAAAATATTTGCTTGAATAAAAAAAATATTGCTTCACGAACAGAAATATTCCAACCAAACAAATCCAGAAAAACAACAAATGCCGTTTTAATAAACAAAACAGAACATAATTATCCATCGCTATATTTCGTTTGCCGACTAAACTTAGATTTTAATTTTAGTGCGAAACATAGGAGTCTATTTCGAGCTAAAAATCCAATAAAGGTCCCGCTGGACACGTCCAAACTTGGAACAATCGGTGAATGAAAACAGCCGGTCGGTTGCCGAGCTTTTTTAACGTTTTAAATAAATAAAATCTGTTTATTCCGCGAATGAAAAACGTTTGAGCCATAGCGAACAAGCAAACGGAATTTAATTCAAACAACGTCGTTTTCATAGCAGTTACAATTGAATCTGCACGCTCCGACAATTGTGTTCTAATTTTCTATCCGGTTTGAAACGGAATTGATGGACGAATAAATCCAGGATTCGTGTCTTTTAACAATTTTGCAGTCGTTTTACAATAGGTATCTTAAAAGGTTAATTCAAACGTAGAATCACTTATCAATGACAGATGACTGTTATTTTTTTTTGTTTCAATTTTAATATGATTAGAATCTCATCTCTTTGTAATATACAGAGTGAGGCTGATTGTGGAAGACTTAAAAGTCCTTCAAGTGTACATAGAATCACAATATTCATAAGAAAAGCAATGACTACCTCCAAATCTATTCTAGGTATGTAAACTAAAGCCCAAAGAACTGTAGACATATAAAAATATAATTTTCCTTTAGCTCACATAATAATGACAGCTGAAAAAAATCAATACCTATAGGTTTTACGATGTTATTTCTACATAATTATGAATAACTGAACAAGGCATTCAGTTTGACAATACTTAATTATTGAACCTTTTTGAACAATTATTTGATCCAAAGTAACTCAATGTGGGTGAAAGTTCATGGAGGAAAAGTGTCACGTAGACAATAGGTGCGATTTTCGTAATGAGCTGATCAATATTCAAGAGGCAAACGTCTTCCGTAACAACAGAACAAATTCGAAAGACGAAGTATCGACAGCGGCCGGTCCTTAATGCAATTATCATAATGGCGACCAATAAAAGAGAGGTTCGGAATTCGTGACACAGCTTTAAAAAGTACTATCAAAGGTGCCTAAGGCGGAAAACGTCGCATCTTATTTAGCACCCTCCCGAAAGAGGGTCCTATCGGGCCCTCACCTAATCACATTACCGACAATGAAAGAGCTCAAGATAAAAAAGGCCGAAACAGATTTGCATGAACCGTCAAAGTTGATTAAGCGTACTTGTAGATTTAAATATCATGTAAATTTCAATAAATTATTGAAGACACTTCGTGAGGTTGATGTGATTAGACCAATTGAATTTCGACTGTGCAGAGTGCTTCTATACTTCAAAGTAATAATGACGAGAATGTACGTCGTAAATAGAAGAAATTAATGGACCAGTAATAATCTTTGATACATTACACATGGTTACAATTAATATTAAAGCAAATTGATTTGAAAATGTGTTTTCGGCGTCGCGCAAAATTTCATCAGGGCCTATTATTATGGCAATCGATGTCCACGTTTCTTCTTTCACTGCTAAACGAGTGTGGCACCCTAGTATAATATTATACAATACGGGCAATTCCATTCACATCTCTGACGAGTCGATCAGGCGTGAACTCTTTTATATTTGGAGTCACGTGTCGACCGACGTCCAGGAAACCGACAGTGGCGTACGAATTTGAGCGGATCTAATGCACTCAAAACCATGCGACATAGGACGTGGGGCGAAAGGGGACTTGGAAACAATGAAATAGAATGAAACGAATTGGGAGACACTATATTATTTACGGAAAAATCAATGGCCAAATGCTTCCGATAGGAACATTCGAAGCGGCGACAGGAAGACGGATCATTATTATTACTGTCCACAGCTTGAATGGGAGCGTGCCGACCCGCTTCCGTACTACGCTTCCTTTCGAACGATGGCTTTATAAAAGCTGTTATTTAGCTGTCATACTTCCACCCCTGTTTTGTGCGTTTAATCCAAATTAAGAGTCGGTGAAAATGACCACATAACGACTTTTATTGTTGAATCAAGGAAATGATTCAGGAAATATCAGGTAAAATAAGCGATTGAAATATTTTCTGTAATTGGCTTTAGATTCGGTGGTTAGTAAGAATCATAATTAAAATTTGTAGATTCAATACGTTGAGTGTGCTTCACAGGGACATATTTTGTTAATTGAAGAAATCAAAAAATTGACATAAATAGAAAATGATTAAGTAAGTCTCTCAATGCAATTCTGTGCATTCAATAAAAGAACAAAAAGTACTAAACTATTCAATATAACTTCTAACTTGTCGTCGCTCTATAACGAAATTCGTGATCAAATCAACTTTGACAAACCTTCAAAAAGGGAGGCAAAGATCATGGGCCCCTTTTTTATATTATTGACGTGTCGTGAACTAAATGAGTGCCCTCATAGGGAGAAAATCGTGTTTCATTTGACACTTCTATATTTCTTTCGTTACGTATCGTTCAAGATATCTACATAATATAAAGACAGGCTCTTGGTTTATTCATCAATTTTTTGACTTCATGAATGGAAAATTTGTTACCAATGTATAGATATCAGGTAGTGAACATGTATCATCTCAACTTTGTTTTCATACTAATTTGATTGTAAAAATGTTAAGAAAATGAAGCCTATTTGAATCCCACAATACCACCTACACACCTAGAGGCAATTTTATTTTAATCTATACTTATAATAAAATCGTAGAAAAGATTTTACTGTACATGGAAAATATTTTAAAAAGACTAATTGATTTGGCATTAAGGAC
>DWIY01001013.1:0-10976 GCA_018248615.1 Erynnis brizo brizo
TGGACGGCGGCCTACATCCCTCTCATTGTGAGAGGAGACCCGACCCTGTAGTGGGTCATTAATGGGTTACTGACAAAAGATGGATGGATCTAAAGTGTTTCCGAATGTTCCTCACCAAGTATCTCCGCCATCAGCTCATAGTACAGCATGTACTGCCACTGCGCTATATTAATTTGGCGAGCGGTGTCGAAAAGCTTCTCATCGTCCCAGCAAGGGTTAATTTCGGCTAGCTTTCGGGCCAGCCGATTGTGTTCACGGTAGAACCACATCGCTGTTAGGTAGATGCCCGAGAGAACGTTGCCGTCGTAGGCATCACCTGTTGAACAAATTAAAATGAGATACGGAAATTATCAGCCAAAAACTCTAGTACTTTAATAGTTTATCTAGTACTTTTCAGTCATCGTGAATCTGCACTATCTTACTGCATGTAGAACTATATCAATTTAATACAGTTCTTGTGTTACGTCAAAACAAAACAAATCTACATTGTTATGTTATATATTGTGTTAAATTTTGGTACCAACCTCAAACATTTTTTTTTTCATTTTTTTCGTAATTTTTAGTTTTAAGCCCATATCATGGAAAGTAATGACCCGATTTTGATGAAAATTTTACCATTCTCTAAGTTAAAAAAAATGCAAAAAAAAAAGAATGAAGACGATCCGTCAATTAGTTTCGGTTATTAGTACGACTATGAATACTTGTTTGGAAGCCGCAATAGTCCAAAATATTATTATGTTATTACTGTGAAGATCCGTTAACATTACATACGTAGGTGTCGAACCTCCTTTTTTGAAGCTCACAACACAGCAACAACACAAGCAACACAAAACAACATAAGAGAAGCTCACCATAGTCATAACAGGCGTTTTCAACAGGCCGCCTATTATTGATACAGACGGCCGCAGTGCCCGGCGGTCGTTCAACCCCTCCCCTCTCTTCCGCCCTCAGCAGTCCGTCCCTGAAGGTCCTGATCTGCCGCGACCTCTCCTCCGTGTTGCCGTACACTACTGACAGGTCTTCTAATGGAGTTGGATACGCGTACTGTAAATAAGCGTAAGACTCAGAACCAGGGCAGGATTTAGGGGAGGGCAACCGAGGCTACAGCCCCGGGGCCTCCACAAACAGGGGCTAGAGACTTCGGAAAAAAAATCAAATTTAGACTAATAAACACTAGTAAACAACTTTTCCTTTCATATTTTTTTTCTCGCTTTACATTTACCTTCTTGTTTCCCATTATATGTATATTCCAATTATTATATTCAGTTATTATACAGTTATTTATTCCGATTATATTTAGTTCGTTAAATAATAAAAGAATCTATGCTTGGTTTCACATAAATTATGTATTTATTCGAAAACTCGACTGAAAAAAATTGTTCATTTTATTTGGAAAATAATTTATGGCCAAGGGGCCTCCACTGCTATGGCGGTGATAAAATAGTGCCTGAATGCAACCATATTTGTAAATCTCAACTTATAAAAAGGATCCCTGGATAATTTCGGTCCCACCGATCAGTTTCGTAAAAGCCTGTTCCTGTGAAATCTTCTATGATATTTAACCACCCAAAGTCCCCAATAGATTCTCACCCGTTCCGCCGGCAAGGTCCTGGGCGCACACCCGAGGTCCTGGTACGTGGTGAATCTGGTGAGGTTCATGCAGCGGATGCCAGTTCGACGCAAGTACGGATCATCCTGCGGGACGGGGATGGGGATGCAGGTCGGGTCTACCCGGTTCGGAGTGTTGCCCAAACAGCAGTCGCTGACCACGGCGTAGCGGACTGAGGAAGAATAGTAAAAACAATCATCCTAGCAACCGCAACAACCGCTTCTAGTTTTGAGAAGCTCCGCAGCACCCGCGCAACTGTCATACTTTTAGTTAGCATGACAGCCCCGCAACCAAATGAGAAGGCGAGGCTCTCATGACTCATCTCACGGTGGATTCACATGACAGTGACTCCTTACAATAGTCTCTGCGCAGTCTTGAACTGCTTGCTTGGTGTGATCTTGTACCACGTGATACACGTACAGTCGCGTAGGTGGGTAGGCGGAGTTATGAGAACCCGGCATTAGAGCCATACGTACTTCACCGAGACCCCTTACGAGCCATACGTCGCCGCTTACGCATTCGAACAACTGATATTGAAATACCATCAACTCACTTGCTCACGGTTTGGCGACATAGCATATTTGAAAGCTAAACCATGACCGACGCGACGGGTGATTTTGTGGAGACTGAATCCGTGGCATTTTGGCAAAGTCGTCAAATCGCTAAAGTACACCTCACTCACGCGTGAGTGGTGACCGTCGCCTACTGACACGTGCAACACCAGAGGGGTCGCCAGTGCGTTGCCGGCTGTGAAGGAGAGCTTTTTTATGCCCTTCTTGAAGAACCCCATGTCATAGACTAATTCGTTTATAGACTAATTCGTTTGTTAAACAAAACTACAAAACAACGCTTGAACCCTGAACCTCTGGCCAGGTGGACTGATGATCTGAAGAAGACAGCGGGAAATCGGTCGATTCAAAAAGCCAAGTGAAGGAACGGTCGTAGTGGTGTCGATTAGGGGAGGCCTATGACCAACAATGGACTATGAAGGGTTGAAACGAAGGACGGATTATGTCAAATGTGATGTAAAATTCTAAAAAAGTGGCTTACGGAAGGAAGTAGACATAGGGTTTCTGCAACACCATTCTCAGCGAGAAAAGACGACGAACTTATGACACGTGAAATAATGTGGAATCGAGATACACAGAAAATTTTTCTATAACACAACTTCGACATGTATTATTCGTGGTCGCTAGTAATTATAGCTTCAAGTTTCGTTCCACAGCCCATGCTTACCGAGAAGTCGAGTCAGTGTTTGCTTACGCTCATATGTGCCTGTATGTGAACGGTACCGGTGCGGTGCATACGTGGACACGTGTCAGGGCTGTCTACTTACGAACTAGGAAAGTTTAACCGCCCAGTGTCTCCTAGACTGTAGATGAACATCTTAAGAAACGCGTATTTAGGGTAAGATCAAAAACCTATCTTCGGACATACAGCCCGGATATGTTTAGGCTCTGCTATTTCATATCTATTGCTGTTGCTGTCACGAGTGGTGAGCGCAACTTTCATTGGTCGGTTCGATATTATTGCGCTGCGTTTCACGCGATTGGTTCGTCAGTCGTCAGCTCGTCAGTGGTTCGTCGTCTATTGGTTAACGCGTTTTTTCGGCTGCTGTTAATTGGCCAAATGATAATCTGTGCTCATGACTCATGATTAAAAGTTACAAATTGGTCGTTATTTATAAGATCCTAAAAGGTTCACCATTTACTTTAAAGATAATTTTCCATTGAAACTTTTGGCAACACTTACGTCAAGTAAAATGAATAATTTTGAATATTAATTACTGTACATTTTTTTTAAATGCCGAATATTTAACAAGTTGCAAGGAATAAGCATAATATTATGTTGACCTAAAAGGGCAAGGTGACTTACCTGAGATTAAAATAGTATTGTTGAGCTCAAGGCAGTCTAAATAAATTTAAGTTTTTCATTGCACATTGAATTTTTTACTATTTGCTATTTAAAGTTGTTTCAACTTATTTTTGTATGAAAGTAAAAAACAACCTTACATATAGGAGGTAATGTTTGTTTGCCAAGATACTCTATATAATTTATTTGAAACAACAGATGTTGCCTGGAAACCAAAGATTCTAAAAATTCTAAATTCAAAGATTGGTTATTAATTTCTGGCGAATGTAATCACACTCTACATCACCTGGATCACCATGGAGAAATACATCCAAACAGTGATTTGAAAAAAAGAAGAAGTAAACATCAGTGACTTTCAGAGTGAATCAAATTTGTTTAGAGCTCATTTTAAATTGGTGACTACACGCCTATCACTAGTTCGAAACAAATAGGATATCGCGTTTTTGAACTGACCAATCACGATGCTTTATTTTTCTTCCCCCCTCACACTTACCTCAATGCTTTGACTGAGTCGTTTCTTTGGAGAAGCTATGACATGCGGAGACTATTAATCTATTAGGTTATGTGGTGGATGTATCAATGACTTACCTCTAGAACCTTCGAATTCTTCATGAGCATGTGATCCCTGGGTATCCTGACCTGGTCGAAGCCGAGGAACCCATTATTGGTCCCGTTCATGCCCAGCTTGGCTCCGATCTCCCCCACTTTGATGCCGGGGAGAGGCATGTGGGTTTCCTCGTCCCGGAGCTGGACTATGAAGGGATGGATCCCGTGGCACTTGCCCTTGGTGTACAACTGTGCCATCACGATGCAGTAGTTCGCTGTGTGCGCGACTGTTGGCAAAAGGGACATAGATATTTAAAGGAATTAAAGAAATCTTTTATAGATTGACAGGCACAATGAATTTGACTTTGTCACGTCAAGGATAAAGTTATTTGTTTTAACATATGAATGACATTTAACTTACAGTTCAATAAAGAAAAGAAAAATAATATACATAAGATTCAATCTATGGATTGAATATGCCATCCATTAGCTCTGCTTGTGACATGGTGGCCAGAATGCTGGCAGCATTACCACGTTGAATGCTCAGGCTCATTTTTTGCCCTCACCCGAAGCGAAGACAAGCCTGGCAGACATGTCCTTCACATTGCTTTAGTCTTTATATTAATTGTTGTTTGTTAGATTTTTTTTCATATCCATAAGCTTTAAATTAATTGTTTTGGACAACTACAGACTACAGAAAACAAAGTACCATTTTTGAGCCAAACACCCTGTGTTTTGATGGTTTACAGAAATTAATTTTTGTTGAACTATAAATATAATATAATAACTTTTTGAACATGATAAAAATAAAAATGCTTCATAACAATGCTTAAAAAATGTATGTTTTGCTCATAAATGTCTGAACTTTAACACAGCCATTCTTATTAAGTTAAGTTATGATTATGATTATGAGTCATCAGAGTGATGATGTGTTTTGTATTCAACATTTTATTTCATATTGCTCATTATGTGAACAAGATTTTAAATATTAATATATGTATGTGAACAAGATTTTAAATATTAATATAAATAATTACTTCAACCTACGTAGATTATTTGCGCAAACTCACGCTCATCTTGTTCAAGGACAGGATAGCTAGTGTACTTAACACATATAGATTAATTACTGTAGCTGTCTGTGTGATCCAATGATGTTTATGAGTTACAAAAATTTATTACATTATTTATTATAAAAATTATTGCATATAATTATGCATAATGCTTTGTTCTAACAAATCCAACTTAGAAAATGTAAATATTTATATTCAAAATTTTAGTAACAAGAACTATTTCACGTAAAAACTTAAAACAACCTAAAGTAGGGACTAACCTAACTTTATACGGTAGAAAAACTGAGTGGCGAGACTTGGTTTTTTTACAATTTATGTTTTTCATGGCTTTTAATGTATGCATAAAGAAACTTACGACCGCCAGGCCACCATTTGTAGGCTGTGAGTGTGGGGCTGTGGAGAACGAACTCTTTGGTGGATGGGTCGTAAGTCGCTGTGGTCTCCAGCCCTCTGATGAACGTACCGTGGCCCAGTTCCGTCTGTTGAAACAATAGGAACTTGTTATAATGATGCAAATAAGGTAACTTTTCCTGTGCCAGAATAATAAGCTTGGCTGTGTGTTGAAGTAAGGTTAAATAAGGCGATTTGAGACGTCACTGGCATATCACATGCTGTGATAGCCCAGTGGCTAAGAATTCAGCCTCTTACACAGTCTGGGTTTGAATCCAGGTGCTTTATAAAACTAAAAATCACCTGTTGTTGCGGCGAAGGAAAACATCGTAAGGAAATCTGCATACCTAAGTTTTCCATAGTGGTCTCAAAGGTGTCCACCAATCCGTTTTAAGCGTGATAGACGCTACATTGACGCATACACTGACGCTACAGTGACAGACGAATGCCTACATTTTTCTGATTCTGAGAGGAGACCCGACACTGCAGTAGGTCAGTAATGGGTTACAGATAAATGAAATTGTATAATCTGACTTTTGTCAAGTGTTTCTAAATACCTTTATAATTAATAGAAAATTGAATATTGATCATGAGACTACTTACTTGAGCGTATGTTCCAATGATGCTTAGGTTGAAAGCTCTGCCGATCCAATAGGCCTGCTGTTCGACTGTGGCCTGACCCATCAGAGTCGGTATGAACATCACATAGTGAAGCGTCAAGGGTGATCCATCACTGAGGATAGCAGAACCTAAGCTGCCTCCCAGTACGGCCCTGTGAAACATTGCATAATTAAAGTTAGTCTTAGATAATAGAGAAATAAATAAGTAAGATGAAAAAATAAAGAAAATACTTAAACCTGACTATAATGGTCTACAATAAAGTAAAAATCAAGAAAATGCTATATCAACATCATGGGCCACAAAATGTTTGATAATTACAAAATAGACAGCTGTAGACAGCTTGACAGATACTGTGTAAACTTTCAATGTTTTTAATTTCAAATGCCAAAGATTTGAGGCAAAGTTGGCCATCCAACTCCTCTTGTTTTAAGAACTCTTGATAACTCTTGAATCTAATACAAAAATTTATTTAGGGTTGCAACAAAACTTGAGTTTTTTCTCAAAATAAAACAGAACAGTATGGTCACCACAATTCAGTTTCATTGTCATATATTTTTTAAAACATAAGTCAATAAAAAACCCAGAAAATTTAAATAATCTCTTGAAAAACTCATTCGTCATTTATTCTGCCAATGCAAATAACAATACTTAACACGTAAAAAACCACAAGTTGTGTTTGTCTCTATGTGACTTAAAACTGGTTTTCCAAACCAAAGTACAAAGTTTATGTTCATTTTCCTCAGTTACTCTGAATGAGTTACCTTGTGAGACTGCAATAGCAAGAGTGTGCAGTAAATATACCTAATGATGCAAATCATGTCATCTTTGAAATAAATAAATGACAATAGATGTAAATTATGTATTACAATAGATACAGTAGAGATTTAACTGCTCCTTGCACACTGCACCCGCTTGCACTATCATCTCTCGGCTGTATCTGAGTATATTCTTACATTAACATATTAATTGAACATCGTAGGATTCCGACATTGTAAGCCGCTTTACACCGGACAACACTCATACGAGATTGGTAGGTGCATACTCGTAAGAGACTTGTTTCATCATTAGACTCATCTTACATTTTCCGTGATCTTAGGAAAAGGAGTTAAGATTTCACTATGGTTTAACCATCACAACCAAAAATTGAGGCGATCTTTAACGTTTTTTTTTACTTGGGTCCGTTTAAATCTTGGTAGAATTTTTTATTATCTTGTGTTTGTGATGAAGTATAAGCACCCTTATGCTTCATCAGAAACCACCCTTCAGTATAAGCACGGTAAGTTATAATAACGCTAGGTAATCGTAACTTTTTAAAACTTATAAATATTTGTTTAAAAATACTAAAAAAACAAGCTTTTATAAAATCCAAACTAAAACATTAAAAAATAAATTGAAATTGAGAATAAGTAGTGTAAATTTTATAAGAAAAAAAATATTGTATTGTAAAAAAGCGTGGGGTGCATTTTAAGACATCTGTTGACATCATGCACTCAATTTAAATTTATTTTATAGCACAGTGTGACCTAAACTCGCACTTCATGCACGCTTTCTCGTGACCTAAGTTGTCTATTTCTACACGGTGCGTAAAGTAAAAAAATAAAAGAAAACATATATAAATGTCATTTGAAGCTTGAAAATTCACAGCAAACAAATGACAAATGACCGCGCCGGTCCGGGGCGAGTTTATATCACACTTGCTATAAAATAGTATACCTACGATAGGTACTTGTGTTATTATTTTTCTTTGATCGTAATTCACAGAAAACAGAATAGTAAATTCGTTTTGTGGTCGTATTAATCAAGTTCAATTTTTATTTGATACATAATAAGGCTGCTGTGTGTGTTTTTGTGTATTTTGTAGATTTAACTGTAAATAATGTATTTTTTAATCACGACGTGCTAAAAGTTCTTTCACAGTGAGACAAGTGCGTAAAGTTTCAAGGCTCAAATCGAGATGTATGCATATCTAATGCACTCGGAATGCTTTACCTAGAATCTGCAATTGGTTTATAAATTGAGTGTTCGCTTGAATTATTCATGTCCTGATATTCTTATGTGGAATTTTCAGATCTTAAGAAGAGTTTACACCTTATCCTATGAGGGATAGGAGAAGAAAAAGTAAGCGTTTATAAATGTTTTAGGAAAAAACATAGCCTTTTACAGCGTACCAATATAATTTACCAATGTAAGTGGATTCCTAAATATTTATGTACATAATTTGAACCATCTAATATCATCTAATATCTTTTTACCATCTAATTATATTCATGAGTTCCTTGAATTATATAAATTCCACTTCATTGGCTATCTAATGTAGGTTCTTCAACATTAGGTACTTGCTGTTCTTAGGTAATACATAATATAATAATATACAAATAACGAAGACCAAAGAACAAAAAACTGCAATAAAAAAAGTGCACACTACATCTAGAGTAAGTACTCTAGATGTAGATAAAATTACTACCTTATCATCGTGGTTCTGATCTGAAATCATAGGTCATAAATATTAATAAATATTAAATCTCGTAACTCTTGGTTAAACTCTTAGATGGCTCCAAGATGAGTCTATTGTGTGGGTTTGACGTGAGCACACAAGTTGCGCGACAGTTCTGAACAACAATGGCAGTGGGAACGAAACTATTTGGCGGAGTTTGCTCCGTCAATAGCGAGCGCCACCTCGCGGAAACGCATAATTCATTTAAGAGTTAACTTTGCAGTCTGTGTTTGGAAATCTCTGAAGTGAAGTGTCGTGTCTTGTTCTGTACTCTTGCTCATTTGCTTTAAATTTTACGGCGATTTCAAGACTTCAGATTTCAACTTGAAAATCGCATATGAAATTGCTAGAATCACAATAATAATTGTACCAATTACAAAATGGCATAGTTTTAATAATAATTATTTACCTAGGTTCATCAGGTTTAAATAATTCTAATCATTTCGTATTCTTATAATTTTGTGAGATTCGTACCTATATCTGTATCTATCCTAATTTCTCCTTACAAGTAGGTATAGGTACATTATGTAGAATTATGTCTGAAAAATTTTAATATTTTTCCTTAACTCTAAGATAGCCATTTTTGTCAGCTTGCTGATAATCAAAATTTTAAATATGGTACATATAAACACAACATTGCATAATTATTATAATAGTGATAAGTTAAAATTAATTCTTATATTAACCGCTTTATTACCCAATCACAAATTATCACTGTATATAAAATACCATTATATTATTATAATATACTTAAGATGCGAGTAAATTTAGCACAGCAGCGAAACAACGCATAGTCAGGACAGGGGCATTTAGTAAACCCACCCTGACGTTCACTTAATTACATAGATTACAAGTTGACATTTTCGCTCTCCGCGATTTAAACTTGAGTGGCGGGATTAAACATATCCATTGCAGGGAATTAGACTTCATCGGGTTTCAGTAAGCACCTGCCAGCTGTAGATAAGTAAATGTTCATATTTTGATTAGTTTAGGTAGTCAATGTTAAACAATACGTAACTTATTTACTGAAAGCCCTCAAAGATAAAAGTTTGGTATAACTGGTTCAGTTGAAAGTTTAACGTTAAATATTATCTGTAATCGTAAGTAACAGAGCTCATCCATAGAGGAATCTTACCATACTTTACCGTGTCTGTTTTGCAGTTGTGGCAGTTTGGTTGCCGAGGTTTTGCCGAGTTCCATCTTAATCCTCATCAGTAGCAACGAAACCACATGTGACCTCAAAAACAATTTCTGTTCTATTTGAGATTGGACTTGGGGTTGGGTTGCAGTGATTACTTGACATTAGTTGATCTTGCTGCCCGTTTTCTTTACTGTAAGAATATATCTAACATAAGGTTAAAATAAATTGTATGTTTAAAATTTTAAACTTTTGTCCTCGTTAAAGAATGGAACTACTTAATCACAAAATTTAGGCATGTTTTTCTGACAGAGGACTGTCACGGACAAATATTAATCAAAGTCAGAGCAGACAACGTACAAGAATATGTCAGTGCTTTTTAATTATAACGTACTAATGATCATTTTTCATTCTTAATTGCCATTTACACACGCCGTGTTTACATTCTGCGTAATCACCATTATTAGGGTAAACGAATGTTTTGTTAGGTATCATACAGAATGACGTCATGTCGGGTTGGAACGTTCAAGTATTTTTCTTTGGTTTGTGGCGGAATTGCATACCATTTGTATATAGTTTGGGAACAGCAATAAAAACGGAGTTTTGGTTGTTTGCGGCGGCGTAGATTTTCATACATGAATATTCGGTATTTGGCATTCGTAAAGCGGCGACATCTAAACACCGGGAGTGCAATAAAACTAAGCACACGACAATCCGCTGAACAATAAAACTGGATGAGGCTGGGTGTAAAGTTGCCGGGATCTGTTTGGAAGAGGAGTGACGTCACTTCGCTTTCATATCACGAGCCTAAGCCCCGCTTAGACGGCATCGCCTCGACATTCAGAGGATGTTCCTCCACGTTTAGATGCTAGTGTTGTTACGTTCTAATGTCGATACTTACCTCTTCAGGTAAATTGACGAGTAGTCATGAGAACCATATTTGGTAAGGACGGAGGGAAAAATGTCAGTATCAAATCAAATAGGAAAGATAGAGCCAAATCAATATGTATAAGTCATAATCCCTATGCAGTTGTACGAATTGAGTGGAAAAATATTTTAGTCAAAACGTTATGTAAGATTTTCTTAACCCTTTTTTTAATACTAATTGAGTAGGTAGTTAAAGGGCATGCTAAGTGCTCACTGCAGCCAATAGAGAAAAAGTCATTTCTGAAGTTGTACGCGGGTGCTTTGCTACTCATGAGGATTAAAATCTGCGGCCAAACCTCACCAATCTCA
>DWIY01001014.1:0-10974 GCA_018248615.1 Erynnis brizo brizo
AATTTTATGGGCATTATAAAATTGTCTCTCAATTTACTGTTAATCATTAATTAAAAACACACATCAGGCAACCAGCAACCCACATGACCACGACCAGTTTATGAGATTATCGTGTGTGAGTGTGTGAGTTTGAATGACATGACATGATTAACATGACGTGACGTGACGTGATGGTAGTGACAACTTGGTTACCGTTAGATTGGCCAGTGGACTCACCGCCGAGCTGTCGGCTTTTTTCGTAGTTCGACTGCTCAACACCTGCGTATTTTTTTGAATAAAAGATTGAGTATGAATCAACAGTTAGTAAATTAGCTGTCCCGGCACACTTCGTCAACGAAAGATGATGTTCGCCAAATATGGGGAATTGAAATTGTTGTTTTTCTTATGTTCCCTGCATCTTTTTCAAATTTTCTCACCGTATAAACCAATGATCTATGACTGACAAACATTTCAAAACTAAAATGAGCCAAATCAGTTCAGCCGTTCTCGAGTTTTAGCGAGACTCATGAACAGCGATTCATTTTTATTGCATGTATAGAGAAGATTCAGGTACCTACCTACCTGTTTGATATTTTTGTCGTATCTTTTAGGCCAACAAACAATGCGGGTTTATTCGATTGGGTAGGTACATCAGTATATTTTGTAACTTACAATTTATGACTATACAATTCTGTACTTATACAATTCTTCTGTCTTACAGATTCTAGGAATCCCGTTTCGTAGGAACCATGGACGTGCATCTAGGCATACGGCTAACACCTAGAACTGTATGGGTAGGTAGGTACTTACCTAATTGAACAATATAAGAATATTATTTTGAGAACAATAAATACTTCATCTATTTACTTATATTTAAATAATATAAATGTTTTATGATAATTAAGACTCGCGATCATTGAATTTAAATTGAAATTATTTCAATAGAAATCCTAAAACTCAATGAGAAAAAGGTGACAAAAACCTTTTTTTGTCTTTCAATGGGCAAATAAATTTTCCTTTATTACTTGTGATCTAATCTTTTTGTTTTCAGCCAAAGTTGGAAGCATCCGAGATACAAGTTTATTAATTATAAATTAGTGGGTACGTAGGTTGTAGTGACCAATATCAGGTGGCCTGCATCAGGTGGTAGTGACTACTGTCTACTGATTGACTGTCGTGCGTCTCAAAGTGTAGCCACTGCAACATAGGGTTGCAACAACTGCAGTGACAACCCATCGACAACCTCTTGTAGGGTACAGGCCCTTTCTGTGGTTGTACATGGAGACGTACCTACTGGGCGTCGTGAGAGCTAGATAAAAAATGGTCGCCTTAATTGAAATATCTATTTACAGCATCCACAGCAAACCAAAAATATAGGAACTGCGACGAACTTTGCGATTTAATAGATGAACGGATTTTAGAAGACTTATTGTAAATGTGTGTAACATACCTAACAAAGACGGTAATAATATATCTATCAAAGCGTAATTTTACAATGAATAATTGCTTGCTAATGTTAAACTAAGTGGATACATATTTCTTGGTAGGTACCTACCTACTGTATTTACGTAGTTACGATAGGTACTATGCTTAGTATACTATGTAATAAAATAAATAATATATTATGCTACCTAGAATTACCTATGGTATGTTCGTAAAATTATGTTTTTTGTAAATATTAATATTTTGCTTTTTTATTAAAACATTATTATTTATTTTCAATACAAAAGTATCGAACGATAAATTGAAAAAAAAAAAACATCGAATTCGAACAATTAATGATTTTTAAAAACAATATAGGTAACTTTTATCAACAATTCTATTATTATTTTGACAAAAAACCAAATAAAAAACAATAATCTCACCATAACTGACACCGATGAGAGCAGCAAACACCACAATAACTAACTTGGTCGCCATTTTCAAAACACTTGAATTAAATATTTTCAATGAGTAATAGTACCTAAACCTGTATATGAACCTGGGACTGCGAGTGCGATGCGTACGACCGCAGATGAGTTTCGAGATAGAGTGCTAATAACGAATAAGTCGTTTGAAGGCTTTGCAGTCGCCGGACTCACCGGTACACTCGAGTACAAAATTACTAACTTTTTTACAAAGATTTATTAAATTAAACAGTAAATTTTAATTTAATTTTGCAATATTTACTTCGTTTTTCTAATAATTAAAGAAAATTATAATACAACCTACTTACAAACACTCCTTGAAAACTGCACTTTTGTAATTAATGTTTAAATTGTACAAATTTAACGCAAATTTTAACATTTAATCACTTAAACCCAAATAAGGATAATAAAAAAAATACAAAAACAACCACTAAATTCAAATTGAATAAAAATATCTCTATGGCAAAAAGCTAATTCAAACCGATTTTATACCCTGATGCCGTTCTTACAAACAATAAGATACATTTCATCGCTCTACTTCATTGCGATAGATGCTTTCGTATTTAGCCAATTTCAAGAATTTAAAATATTAAATGATTTAAGCGGGCATAAAAGCTCTTTCAAAACTCTTTCAAAGCCGGCAACACTGGTATTGTATATGTCAGTAGGCGATGGTGACCACTTACTATCAGGTAGCCCGTCTGTCTGTTTGCTTGCTCTACTTATAAAAAAGAAATCTTTATTACTTTTATGCGTGATTGTACTTCAAACGCATATCATTTCTGGTCCAAGGGTTAGTCCAGTTGTCCTTAGCTCCTTTAATAGGGACCCGTTCTCTGCAATTATGAATCTATCGAGCCTGAACTAGAGATTGCAATCCAATCCATTGGATCCGGAATCGGATCCGCAATGTGAAGCGAATCCGACCGCGATTTAGTAAATCCAAAGATGATGATACAATTATTCAGCTAAATAACTTAGCTGATCATGATTAAAATTTAACAAGACAAGAATTAATATTTTCGGTATCTGGTGACTGGTTGGGTTAATTATAGTACATTGTTTTTATTTATGCTTATGGCTACTTGATTTATTTACATTTTTAAAGGGGTTTTTGTCCATCATTTTTTTCTATTTAAGTACTTATAATACTTAGGTCGAGATAAAGTTATGTAAAATAACCTTCTAACGTATGGGATAGGTTCCTAGTTCATTGCATTAATGAACTTCTCTTATAAATATTTTAATTAAAAAGCTAGTATGTAGTTGTACCTATATTTTCTTTCATATACTGCCACATAGAAGGTGTTCAAATAAATAAAAAAAACTTAAAATGAATATGTAAACAATATTTTTATAATTACAGGTCTAATATACATTTAGTAATAGGTACAGGACAAGTAATTTTAATTTTTTAGTAAATTGGAAAATAACTTTAAAGCCAAATAAAATTATTGGTTCATTTTTCAAAAAATGGAATTTCGTACTTATTTTAACATTCGTGTGAATGAGTGAGGTATGCGTTTATGTGCGTGTGTGTGTGCGCTCGTTTATGTGTGTGTGTGTGAGTGCCCTGCGTGAACCATGCAGAATTAATGACACATAAAGAAAGACAAAGTTAAGGGTAATCTGATAATCTGTAAGCGAGCGACTCCGGGCGAGGCCGCGAGCAGTCCGACTGGTTCTGTTACGGTACCGCGGTCAAGCACCTCGGACCCTGACATTGCATACGAGCTCGTTTCATATCTTTCTTTATTTATATCTAAGTTTTTGTTGATTGTGTATTCAAGCGAAAGTACAGGTTTGATTGACATTTTGAGATCTGACGAAGTGGGTAGGTAAGTCGGTCTTTATTAAGTAGGTAGTGTTGTAACGTAAAAATACCGTTACATTAATTTTTGAAACAGCTGAGCGCATAGTAACGCGCGGGGGCAGACGCGAAGGGGAAGGGACGGGCGCGCGAGGACTCGCGCGCATTTCGGCCCGCACGACCGACAGTCGCCTCTAGGCTGAACAAGGCGAGCCCACGTCGCTTTTGCGCACGCTCCGTCCGTTAATTTTAAAATTTTGTACGGCATTAAGCCTTAAAATAAATTTTAGAGAATTGTGTAACCGTGTTCCCGCTTTAGGGTAAGTTTTAAATGGCATATAATAACGTTATTCATATTGCTTAATCATCATCCTTGTGTATTCTGTGTTTTAACCGTTTTTTCCTTAACTGTTTAATTACTGTGTTGCTATAGCCGTTCTACGCTATATTTTAATAAAGTCCTTTAGCGAGTATCGTTCTTTTGCAGTTGCATAATGCTATAATTTTTCTACCTTGTCATTTTTTTTTAAATTCAAATAAGTAACGGCTATGCTTTTGTTTGGCAATTAAATTCATTGTAATTTCTTTCACTCTTGGCCTTCAGCTTACTATATTTGTGAACTCCGTTCTGGTTGTACCGCCACGGCAAATCTGCTATGCTTACTCTTCTTCGTGATGCCGTTGGTGGGCTTCCGGAACGGAATGTAGTTACTGGATTGTAACGGTTCCGTCGTAACCATTTCCAGGAGCTTGGTTCCTATTGAATCTTTTCCGCCGCTGTCCGCTGCACTTGGGTACTACCAGTGCACGGCCCACTGACGCTGGCAACTGCTTCCTACGCTGCGCGCGCTAGTGCCGAGGAGCCACATCGGGGACCGACGAGCTGTACAACTCCGGACTACATCTCCGTACTCTGGGGCCGTTTACCATCCGTCGGCCGGAACCACAAGGAGAGTATTACGCTGCGAATCGGAAACAAAGAGGCCGTTACACCCACGACCCAATACAATTAAATGTATGTGCCGCCGCTGAGCTGGTTAAGTGTGTTTTAAATTAATACAGACCTTTTGATGCACTAACGGCTTTCTTTTATTTCACTATCACTGCCAGCTTAACCCGGCACATTGGCGCCCTCTTACGTGGTAAAATTTGTTTCCGTTTCGTAGTAAGTAGTTAGTTTTGCACGTGTGTTTTTTTGTAAAACGTTTCTTTTTATTTGGTTTGCAGCAACTGAGGTGAAAACAAAATAAGTATTCATTTAGTTTTTATTTTATTTCTGATAAACATTTGTTTTATTTAATTATTTTCACAATTGTAATGTGAAGTTAATTTTAGTTTTATTTCTCTGGGTACAGTCAGGAGCATAAATTTTACTACACTGTTCCAACATTTTTTTTTGTTGTTTTATCTCACTGTCCACCTTTTATTATTGTGCATTGGTGAATAATTGTAAAGGTGTTTTCACACTAGTTGCATTTTTTTGTTTGCTTTGTTTTTTTTTTTGTTTTTTGTTTTGTTTTGTTTTATTTTTAGTAGTTTAGAGTATCATTAGCTTTTATAAACCAGAGCGTTCTGTTAAAGTTGATTGTAACAGAACGGAGTATTTTTTTTTCATCTTAAATTAATTAACCCTGTTTTTGTGTGCCATTTAAAATACCTAACGGTTATAGTTTTTTTTTTTTGCTAAAATGTCGTACACAATTAAATTTCTTTCTTTGAACAAAAGTGAGTTAGAGTACGAGGTAGCTGTTAGAGGTGATACTCCGGCTAGTACTGTGGCAGATTTAAGAAAACAAATCAATAAATTATGCCAGCTGTTTCCGTCAGAGGACATTTTATGCTCGCATCTCGACTCGGTTGAGGACTTATCTGCTTGTGCTGAACTGCTGGATAGAATCGATTCAAACTTAGAGGCAGAGGTTTTAGATAAAAATTATTTAGGCCGAATTGAAAATATTTTGAACCATTTATACCATAGGCTCAATCGTATTGTAACTGATAAATATTCTGTGGCTAAGCACCTTCAGTGCAGTACACAATTTAAAGAGCTTTATGAAAAATTCTTATCATTGAAGTGTAAAAGTGTAGATCCTCTTTCTATCACCGGTTCTAGCTCAGAACCGCAGGCCACACCTGCACCTTTTCATGTCTCGGTTACATGTGACGGCAGCAATAGGACGCCTTCCGAGTTAGGTAGGATTAGATTTGATGGTAAGTCGTGTGTACGCTCCTTCATACTACGAGCTAAGGAATTTAGCGAAGAACGTGGTATTACTGACACGAAACTTTTATCGTTTGCTTCAGAGATTTTTGTAGACGATGCGCTGCACTGGTTTCGGAGCGTAAAAGATCAGGTATCTTCCTGGGACGAACTTGTAGCCCTTCTTAGACAGGATTTCGATAAACCAGATTATGATTACCGTTTATTAGCTGAGATTCGATCTAGAACTCAAGGCGAAACGGAAAACATAACTATTTACTTGTCGATTTTGTCCGGTATGTTCGCGCGTTTGTCGAAACCCTTGTCGGAAGATGACAAACTAGAAGTTATTTTGCACAATATTCGTCCATATTATGCTAGTTCATTAGCCTCTGCAATGGAAATAAAGTCAATTGAACAGTTACGTTTACTTTGTAAGAATTTCGAAAATGTGCAGTCCCGCATGGTACAATTTCGCGAACCGTCTGCTTCATCATCAGATAATTTAGTTGCTCCAGACTTTTCGTACAAAATAAAAACAAGCACACAAAAACAAAATTTCAATAAAAAATTTTTTAATGATCAGCAGCATAATTATAGTAGATCTAATAATAATACACAATATTTACATTCAATTAATAATAATTCTGATGCTATTAGTAAACAACCTTATTGTCCGAGATGCCGTAATAATTTACATAATTTAAGAAATTGCCAAAATTCAGAGATTTTGTGTTTCAAATGTGGTCACAAGGGTGTTAAGAAACCTGATTGCCCCAAGTGTAATATCGGTTCAAAAAACTAGTTTCGCAGAATTGTGAACTCATTTTAGAGTTGGTCACTTTGATAGAAAGGATTGGGATGGATGGTTAGAAACTGTGCGTAGGTTTTTTAACTGTTATAACATTGCGACAATTCTGCAAAAGAAACCTTTAGATGATACGCGGCCATATGTCAACATTCAAATTAATGACGTCACTGCTTCATGTCTCCTAGATTCTGGGTCTGCTGTCACTATTGTTGGCAATAATGCACATGACACCTTGCTCAAGCACGGCCTTAAACTGATTACTGATAATAAATTGTCTATTGTAGCTGCTGGGGGTCAAACACTTCAAAGTATAGGTTATATTAATTTGCCAATAACTTTTGAAGGTCAATTTCACATTATAAAGGGTCACGTCGTTCCTGGAGTCCAATCTTCGCTTATATTAGGGATTGATTTCTGGCGAGTCTTTCATTTATGTCCAAAGTATTTAGGCTCCCTTAAACTTTCTTCTGCTCCGTTAATGGACTTAAATTTAAAAAATAATAGCGCTATCTGCTCTTATGACAACTTAGATAGTTCCCAAAAATCTATAGCAGATAAAGTAATTGAACAATTTAGCGACATTTCTTTTGAACGAAGAGGTTTAGGTCGAACGCATTTAATTACCCATCGCATCGATACCGGCGACTCTCCCCCCATTCGACAAAGATATTATAGGTTGTCACCAGAGAAACAGAAGATACTTGTCGAACAAGTGGACGAGATGTTGGCCTTGGATGTGGTGGAGCCCTGTGAAAGCGCTTGGCAGTCTCCTGTTCTTCTCGTCACAAAAAAAAATGGCCAGCCTCGTTTTTGCCTCGATAGCCGGAAACTGAATTCGGTCACAAAACGAGATGCGTACAACCTGCCATATATATCTGAAATCTTGGATAACTTACGGGACGCACGATTTCTTAGTAGTCTCGATTTATCCAAGGCCTTCTGGCAAATTCCTATTTCAGAAGAGGACAGGGATAAGACAGCATTTTACGTTCCAGGTCGCGGTACGCTCAGATTCAAGACAACACCTTTTGGACTGACAAATGCGCCTGCTACACAACAGCGCTTAGTTGATGCACTGTTAGGCGACGTGGATCATCGGATCTTCGCATACTTAGACGATATTATCATTGTCAGTAGCAGCTTCGATGAACACGTCTCTCTTCTGCTTCGTGTCTTAGAAAAACTACATAAGGCCAACTTAACCATCAATTTGGAAAAGTGTGAGTTCTTCCGAAGTCAGCTTAAATATCTAGGTTATGTGGTTGACGCGAACGGGTTGCGTACCGATCCCGAGAAGGTGGAGGCCATTTTAAATTACGTTACTCCTACCAATCGGAAGGAGCTTAAACGTTTTTTAGGCACTGCTACTTGGTATCGTCGATTCGTTCCCAACTTTAGTACAATTGCAGGGCCACTCAGTAAGCTGACTTCGAGTAAGAAAAATGCTCCACCTTTCCAATGGTCAGACGAAGCAGACGCGGCCTTCAAAAAATTGAAGGAATGCCTAGTTTCCGCTCCGGTTCTCTCGTGTCCGAATTACGATTTACCATTTGAAGTGCATACGGACGCGAGCAACTATGGTATAGGCGCGATGCTGACGCAAGCTGTTGATGGCAAGGAGCGACCTATTGCCTACATGAGTAGATCGTTAACGGCTGCTGAAAGAAATTACAGCATCACGGAACGAGAGACTCTGGCTGTTCTCGTTGCCCTCGAACACTGGCGCTGTTATGTCGAGAACGGCAAAACTTTTACCGTTTACACCGACCATAGTGCTCTTAAATGGTTTCTCTCCTTGAGCAATCCTACGGGTAGGCTCGCGCGATGGGGTGTACGTTTATCATCATTTAATTTTGAAATAAAGCACCGTCGCGGTATAGATAACGTTATTCCCGACGCTTTGTCTAGGGCTATCCCGGTTGCTTCAGTAGTTACCACCAAATCATTCACGACTACTAGTGATGATTGGTATAAAAATATTTATAACAATTGTCTAAATAAGCCTTCATTTTTTCCAAATTACCAAATTAATAATGATACACTTTACCGTTTATCTAAAAATAAGTGTATTCTTACAAACGAGTTTTCGTGGAAGGAGGTAGTCCCTTTTGAGTTTAGAGATTCCATTATCGCGGAAAATCATAACGAGCCTACAGCTGGGCACTTGGGTATTTTTAAAACTTATAAGCGTATCGCTCTTAGGTACTTCTGGCCAGGCATGTACCGTGATGTAGCAAAATTCGTAGGTTCATGTTCCACTTGTCTCCAGTACAAAGCCCAAAACCATGCTACACTTGGCGAAATGGGACGTCCAAAGCAATGTTCCAGACCATATCAAATGATCTCTGTCGATCTCATGGGTCCTCTACCTGTTACGCGAAAACAAAATAGTTTTATATTAGTAATTACATGCTGTTTCTCCAAATTTTGTCACATATTTCCAATTAAAAAAGCTACTTCGCAGATTATTGCAAAAATATTAGAAGAACAGATTTTCTTAATTCATGGTGTCCCGCAAACTATTCTTCTTGATAATGGCCCTCAGTTCATAAGTAGTCATACTAATGAACTTTTCAAAAAGTACAGTATCCCCAATGTATACTTTACACCAAAATACACTCCACAGATCAATACTGTAGAGCGCTATAACAAGACGATAATTACTTGTATTTCTACATTTGTGGATAGCGATCACCGTTCATGGGATTTTTTCATACCTAGTGTTCAGTTCGCAATTAATAATTCCGTGAACGAGGCAACAGGCTTCACTCCATCTTTCTTGGTATTTGGTCGAGAAATTGTACTATGTGGATCTCATTACGTCGACTCTGACTTGGGCGATGAAATTTTGTTTTCGCCTCGCGAAGTTTACGCGGAAAACCTCGGTTTGATGAGCAGTATCTTTGACCAAGTGCAGAAGTCTTTATACCACGCACACATTAAAAATACAGAAAAATACAATCTGAGACGTAAAGCCTAGGAATATAATGGTTGGCGTACGTAGTGAACAATTCAAACAATTCCAAGAACAATTTCAATTCCAAACAATTTCTTTCATACATATTACAACATAAATTGTTCAGAACTTCAGATGAAGAATTTTCTGTGACAATATTGGTTTTCTTTAATGATTTAATAAGAAGTTCAATGTTAGAGTGCAGCTTGCATTGGCACGTGTCTCTTCTAGATGGCGGTGGAACTATCCAAAATGGTCTGTATTTGCAGAATACCGAGTAAGACATACGACCCCATTGCTAGCAATACTTCGCATGTAATTTTTTTAGATTATCGGTTAAGTATCTTTTTTGTTTTTTTATACCACCCTATTTAATAAATTCATTTTTTCCTGGCGCCATTTGGCTGTTTTCATCTTCTTGTAGAAAATTTTTAACACTTTGTTTCCCCTTTGCTGTTTTATTCTCTTGATTTTTTGTTTTAATTATTTTGAATGGTCAATTCAAGCAAATGATCAAGCAAATATCTTCAGCAAATGATCTTTTCTCTTTTTTCAGAAGGATTTTGTATTTTTCAGATACTCCTCGACTGATCGTTTCATTAAACAAGAGCCTCCTTTTTACTTCTTGTATCTTATCAGTTTTTAGGTCTTTAATGATTTCGTCGTATTTATCGTCTTTTCCTCGTAACGCTTGAAGTATTGGGGTTTCCGTGAACTAAATGTGACTTCGGTGTACTTTGGAAAGATGCCGATTCCTCTGTTAATATCAGAGGATCGCATTCAGTTGGATTTGGCACGTTTATAATTTCTTCATTTTCACTAGTAGATGGAGAGTTTTCAATCAAAATTTTTTGCAATTTATTCTGCTCTTTCAGCTTATTTAAATATTTTTTTGAGTTTATTCGCCACCTTCGTCTTTGCTCCCTTTTTTGTCTGTCCGTCATTTCTGTTACGCTTAGCACTTTTTCTTTTCTTTTTTTGCAAGGTACTTCCTTTTTTCGTTCTCCTTTTCTAATCTGTATTTTTCAGGATTTGCCTTGATTTCTGCGTATTTTAACTTCTTTCGCAATCTGTCTTTAGCAAACTTTTCTTCTTTAGTTCTCTTTTATGATATTTACTTGCCTTTAACACGAAATAAAGGAAAAAATACAACAAAAGCCACTGTATTATTATAAAATTATCTGTTTAGCTTATAATAAGTAAGTGATTTTTCTTTGTTTATTTTACTACTTTATTTATATTACTAGCGGCCCACCTCGGCTGCGCCCGGGGATGTAGTGTACACCTAAACCTTCCTCAAGAATCACTCTG
>DWIY01001015.1:0-10972 GCA_018248615.1 Erynnis brizo brizo
TAAAAATTAAGCTGCAAGAAATTTATTATCATCTTTGCAGAACGAGTGAAAATGGACGAATATTTAAAAGAAACCTGATAATTATTTTCTTATAAAAATGAGAACTTACAGATCTAACCTGTGGACTAAATTATACGAAGAGCAACTAGACAACAATGAAATGGAATCGACAACGAAATCGGACATCGAACTGCCGCCAAGGAATCTGTCTCAAAGATGGCGTCAATACAGCCATGATGCAAAAAGGCGCGTATTCGAACGTTTCAGCAAATGGTGTCCGAAGACGACAGCGACCTCTAATTTGTTCATTTACCTCAAAACTGATCAGACGTTCCCAGAATTTGTCCTGAAAAGCGTTATTGGATTTTTCGGAGGCATTGTCCTAACGTACCTCTGTTTCGTGTTTTTCTTGTTCCAGTTGTCGATTTCGCTCATACACGCGACTATAATAAGCTCCATTATCGGTGTCCTACTTACGTTTGGACTGGCTTTCAGCTACAGAATTAGGTAATATATGCAATTTTACTTTTAAATTATTTTATTGCGGGTAGAGAATAAGGCTCAGTGGCGCACCTTAGGGCAGGCTAAAAATAATGAATTAATGGTTCCAAAGGCGCGCTGCGCTACAATCCCAGAAACCTAAAGCAATTATAAATTGTGATATTATATAGATAGTATTAGAAGTTAGAAAACGATGGAATATTGAGAGGGTAAGCTTACAAAACAATTGCTAACTTAACTCTTGGCTCAGTACAAGATTAATTAAAAGCACTTAATACCTAAGAGACTAATGTAATTAGTACTAATTAGTATTGAAATACATACAATGTCCTACAAATCCTTTTCCAGATGTCTTGTCTTCCTTCTAATTCCACAACTATTTTCCCGTGTTGGCCGGTACACCTTGACGTGTTATGCGTTAGTGCTTATTTTGACTGGACCAGCTACCAATACCCTGAAAAATTCCGAAGTATTGACCGAATCTATGGCTTGTACTCAGGTTTGACTCATTTTTCAAAAGGTACCATTGTATACATGACTGACGATCAACTGAGGCCACATGCGTAGATGGGTAGATTCTTGGTGTAAGTACCTAATCCAAGATAATCTAAACTTCAAGGGTTAATATTTTATATCTTGGAGACACTAATTAAAAGAGTTAATAAAAAGAAAGTTACGGCTAAAACAAAATAATTTATATTCTAGCTCATATAATACTCAGAAAAGTAATAATTAAGCAATATCACGGACACCCAAACAGTCATTTCATCCTTCCTAATGCATTTCAGGAGCAAATAAAAGCGAACGTTAAACAAATAACGGATTCCGTGAATAAACCATTCAATTCGATGAAAGACACGATAAAAGTAATGACGGCAAGGCTGGAAGAAATTGCCAATAAAGTGGACGGAATGCTGGCGAAAATAAACCGACTCGTGAATGCCATTGGTGTGTTAGACTTTGAAATTTCGACTAGCAGCTATTTAACAGCCGTTTATTGGTTTTCGATTAGATCAAATTCAATGGATCAGGCCTTGTCCTAAGTGGCTGACAGAACCGACTCACCAACGAGCATAACAAAATTTAAACACAGGGCTCTGCATGGAGTTCTCCCAATTGAAATACGCATTGACTTGCGACAAAATGTATGCATTGGCCTTGTCGTACGCGCAACTTTTGCGTGCGACATGGCAATATAAAACACGAGGTAGAATTAAAGGTGGAAATTGAAAGTGCCGAAATTGAAACGACCAAAGACTAAGTAATTATGGTCGCCAAATTTGCCTGCCCTGTTCCTTCACACTGAAATACAAAACCTTAATCTATACGAAGGTAGTGTGGGTAGTGGAACACCAGACGAACTGGAATGTTTCTCTTACCTACAAAGTTACGACAGTGTCTGATCACGTAATTTCTGTATCCAAAGTATTCCAACTTTAGGCTGGTAAACAATGCGTAGTATGAGTATAAATTAATTCATTCTAGAAGGGCATAAAAAAGGATTTAGTACCACTTAGTGCGATTGTGCTGACGATATAGTCTAAACGCAAAATACGTTTCAGTGGATGTTCTTCAATCATCCTATTACTGGCTTCACTCAGTTGCCAGAAAATGTAATGCAAAATTTGGAACTCCGTACGAACATTGCATGAAAATCCTTTTTGAAAAGACGGAAAAACTCAAAGCAAAGAAATTAGATGAACATCAAACTCCAATTCTTCCGAACAACAGCAATATTTTAAAAAATGTATGTTCTGCTGTCAATTCTAATAGCAAAGTTTGCAAAGTTGCTGACTTTGCTGAGGTATCAATTGCAGCCACGATTAAAAGAAGTAAGGATATTTATATTTACCTAAATTTTTGAAATTTAAATAAAATTTTTCTATTTTTTTCCAAGACTTAGTTAAGTTTCTAAAATGACATGTCTGTCTACTTATAGAGATCTTTTTCCTTTTTCCTTCTTTAAGGGCTTTCCATATTTACCAACCGCATCAAGACAATGTTCTTCATGAAGCTTCGCACACATCACTCGTATGCCTTCTCAAACAACAGTCGCACCTCCAGCCAAGTCACCGCTGGTATTGTCACCGAGATCAGGAACAGAGCTGATCCTCTACTGACATGGCTCTCTTGGAGTTCATGCGTCACTAGTTTGTTCTTGTTGCTTATTATTTTCAGGTGAATTAATTCTGTTTTTAGAATGATCGATTTTATTTTGTCCTTCAATATCATTGGTAGTTCGTAGTGAGTACCTATGTCTGAAACATTTGATATTAAATTTTTACTTACTTTGGTAAATTACTGTTTTAAACAGGAATTTAGTGTAGCATCATTTTAAGATTATATTTTAAAGTTTGAATAACATTGAAATTTCTTTACTTTTAGGGCCAAATACTATCAGCACATGTACGAAACATGTTCGCGGTACGATAACAGATATATTACCAAAGAGTTGCGAGATATTGACTTAGAAAGATTGCATGAAGGAAGGGAAACCGTGCTTCCGTTAAATAGACGTGAACGAGCTAAGTATGTTACCGTAAGTAAAGATAAAGACTTTAACTACAGTCAAAGATTAGCCAGTAGCCAGTAAAATACGAAAACCTGATAAGAGTACCATTTGATAGAACTCGAATGTTGATTGAGTAAAGGAATGAGTAGTAGTGAGAAGGAAATAATGCTTCAACCGTTCAAAATGTGTTTACATCAACATACAAAGTTAAAAACGCAGTAATCACTATAAAAGATGGCAGAACTAGACTAACTAGAACTAAAGAAGACTAGAGTCTAGATACACAACCTTTTCAGACAACATCGTTCCGTCTAGTACCCTCAGAAAGGGTTCACCTCACGCGCTCCATGGTGTTTATGGTGATAACCACATTCAAGCTGATGATACACATGGTAGCCGACTACAGCTTGTACTGGGTGTTGATGACCATAAGGTGCCATGGGAAACGACAAACTCCATTGCCTCGTAAGTCCTATCTGCGTATTATTAATCCAAATGTTTCTGAGGATGGATTGCTTTTACGCAAACACGGCTTAATTGTAGTTTAGAACCTGGAAAATGGAAATTGTCGAGATGGTTCCTTCCTCCGTTCCTTAAGATTTATGTTTAATAATAAAATTCATCACTGTACGTGTATACACACATCACAATCTAGTATTTTCATTTCTTTTCTATAGCCGGTCCACCAGATGCTGGAATTATGATAACCGGTACTGGTTTAGTATCTGATGTTATCAGAGCTACCTTTAGAGCATTGACATCGCCTCTATCAGGGAAACCTTTTTCCTCCTCATGTCTTCCTAATCCATATCCTCCTGACATGAAGCGTTATACGCAGATTGGTAAGTTCTTCGGGCTTCTTGATAAAATTATTAACACACAAGTTTAGTAGATTGTGATATTTTATCCATTATTTTTATTTATATGCAATCTTCAATACCCTGTTGTCTGTCGTTTTAAATCGTAGCCTTTCCTACAATTATAGATTTTTTGGACGTAAAAAAGATGAGAGGTTGATAAAGCATTGTATCATTGCATTATTATAATATTACGAAATACTTTTGAGATATTTTTTAGATTAGAAAAGTCAAAGAGAGAGACGAAAAGTCAAAGTATTTAGTCCAAATTCATCATTCTTAATTAAATAGTTATCTGTCTTTCTTTCCTCATATTTTGTTTGTTTATTTCTTGTTTAAGATTTCTCGTATATTGGCAGGGTCGCCAATTTTGTCATGTGCTGTAGGTATGAACTACTCCGATTCGCTGTAAAATTTCCCAGCTATCTTGGACTTGTTATTAGTTTTGTTTAGTGAGATGAAGCCGTTTCTGCCTTTTAGTGTATTATTTTTAAGGACTTGACTCTTATTTTGATCTACTATTCCCTCTTCTTAACTTAAAAGGCATCTAATATTCTCAATTTTTATTTATCATCTGTAGGTGTATTAATATTCTTGCTATGGTTCTTCGCTCTGTTCGAGCCATACGGGCTACGCTTACGTCATCTCATCATGGGGCACTATCGACCAGAGCGAGCGAAGGCACGAGCCGTCTGGTTGTACAATCATGTTCTCAGAACTAGAGGTTTGACTTAGTTTTTATTGTTCTTTTAATTTTGTGATTCAACAAGTACCTACAAGTTTATGCCACATGTATAAAAATCTCATACATATAACAAACTTTGATAGATCTAATGTTATTTAGTATGAAAAAAGCAACATCTTTACGTCCCATGAGCAAAACTAGGATTTTATAGAATCCAGGGAAATAATATTTTTTTACTTGCCTAAATTAGCTCTAATTTATGTATCTAACAATGCAATTAATTAATTTAGATTACATGCACCAGTCACCTAACAAACTACGTTAGTAAATATTGTTACTTAAATATTAAGAATATGTCAAAAACCAAAAAGGTATAGTAGAATAAACTTTTAGGCGGTTTTATGAAGTTCGCAAGAAGAAAACTGCACAAGGAGTACAAATACTTACCAGAAGAAAGTCTAACATTTCGAAATTGGCTTCAAGCACATATACCGTAAGGCATAAGTAAATTATATTTTATTAATTTCACTTGATAAAGGTAATATATTATATCTTAATGAGTAAAACTATGGAGGCCGTGTAAGAGCCACATGTATTTCTTTAGTCTCGTCTTGATATAATGTGCTGAAATTAACTGAGTTAAGTGTAACCCATCCACTAACCTAACCTATCAGGTCCTAGAAGTTTTATCAGACTAATGATCGGAATGCCAGTATTCAGCTGGACACAATTTAGTCACGCCAAAATTATTACATCGGTTGTCTTGCTGAGCTTTAGATTCCATCCATAATAATATCAAATTATTAATTACATATCTTTTTCAGATTTCGTTGCCTTAGGTATATTTTAGGGATTTCGAAGAAAGGGCCTAAATGTCTACTTTGTAAGGCAAGAGAAGATGACACGAATGCCAATACTGAACTTATAAGGTATAACAATTAAAATACCATATCATTCGCAATTTAATGTTATTTTTCCAACAATTCTAAGCTGAGGCAGCTGGATAAGCTAGCATCTATTATTTTCCAGATGTGACACTCCAAGTTGTCCTGGGATGTTCTGCATGAATTGCTTTTCAGATATTGGTCGTCTGTGCACAATTTGTTTGACGCCAGTCGATTATGGAGATTTTAGTGATATCAGTTTGGAAAGGTGAGCGATTTTGAATAATAGTAACTTCCAAAAACTTTGAACGTTTTTCCGTAGGTAATTAACGTGAAATCTTCTTTTTTTCATTTACTTGCATACTGGTTTTCTCATATATTGTATTTGGTTTAAGACTTTCCATTTTTATGCTGTAGTTCAAAGTAAGCATAGAATTTAAATTTACCCAAGTTGCTCCAAACTTTATTGAATTTTATAGAGGCACATCTGAAGACTCTGACAGCTACGATAGCCAATCCGACTCTGACCATAATAAGCTTCTACCTAAACAACAAAGAAATGTGAGTAAAATTATTTATTCATAACTTTAAGTGTTCTGCGTCTCTTGATGATAATTTAATAAACCGTGGTATTTTTTTTTAGTTTTTAAGCAATAAAAGCAGTAGCGAGCAAGATCGTCTTTTAGAGAACATGAGCAAATCCAGGCCAAATAAAACAACATTCTACTCTTTCAACAACAGAAATGACAATGATAATGCAACATCAAATATGAAAATATATGAAAATGAGTTAGAAAAAAACGATTACAAAAATATACCAGCGTTTACTCTCGATTTTACACAATTTACAGTTCCAATAACAAACGTAACCGTAGGATACGTTTATCAAAACTGCTTTTTCAAAGATAATATTTTAAACATGAGCACGAATTTATTAAAGGATGAAAATAATGCAAATAAAGTTAATAAGCCCTACCATTCTAAAGGAATGTCAGAGAGTTATGGCACTTTCGAACAATGCCTGATCACGAAGCAAATTAAGAATCAAAACAAAATAATTAAAATAAATAAGAAGCATCCTAAACAAATTCGTAGAAACAGAAATATAAGAAAGATACATATAATTATTAAAAACAAGTATCTTGCAAATTTAAAGTCACGATCTAAAACTTTCAAAGTTAAACGCAAGTGTTCGCAAAAATACTATCGAATACGAATGAAAAGGATATTAAATATTGTTAAAAGTAACATAAAGCCTTCTTTTCTTTGCTTTAAAGTTCCTTCAATATCATTGAATGAGCGGAATATGTTTATAAGTAATCATCACCATGTTAAGAAAATAGCAAGCTTTACAAAAGCATCAAATATGTTTTTAAGAAAAAGAGTTTCAAGGAATACTGTACAAAGTCCTAAAACATTAAAAAAGCTGAAAAAACGTGAAGAATGTCTTGATCCAAGAGAAAATGAGAAAATTACAGCAAAAACGAATAATATATTGCCAAACGAGCAAGGGAAACGACACAACAGTAATGTAAAACTACTATGTTCTGATGATGAAAAAACCAAAAACTCTAAAAAGCTACAAAATAAAAAGCAGCATAAGTACAAAAATAAACGTCGCTGCATTTTTGTAATAAAGTTAAGAAACATTATTACACTGTGTTTACCACAACTCCGAGATAGAAATAAACTGAGACGTAAATATCTCAGACATTACAAACAGACCTATAATCATAAACGTAGAAAAAAGCAAAGCACTAAAATCCCTGAAAAAGAGAGCATTTCTAAGAAACTTGAAATTATTGAACTATCAAGACAGTACAGAATTCTTAGTTTTCTTAAAGAAGCCGATTGGGTTAAAGGACCTTTCGAGAAAGAATCTAAAATAAATTTAAATGCAGTGAACAATGTTGACAATTATTGTGTCGACGTCAAAGGAAAAATTCAAAAGGTATAAAATTAAGAAAGCAAATGATATATTTTGACCCAGCTAACTAAGAACTAAAACTACATCTTCTACTTTGATTCAAATACATTGAGTTTCAGATTGCACGATGTAAAAAATCAAATGAAGATGATGAAGCTTGCTGTAACGATTTTGAATGCTGTAACGAATCAGTTGAGTATTTGATGTAAAATATGAACTTGCAACTTCAATCGAAGACTTGATAAGTTTTATTCTCTACAGATAATGATATAATAGCTTATTAAGAGGCAGACATGAATTAACAGCTAATATTGAGAACTTTAGAAGGAAAAGAACTCTTTCTAAATTGTCATTTTATTGTCAACGATTTAGATTTAAAACTCATTCTTTCCCAACCGTACATCTATTACATAATATCTCAATGTTATCTATGATCGTTGATTACCGCAATAAATGTCTAGGAAATAGTGTAGACTGTAAACAGTAGTTCTTAAAGAAATCAATACGTGTACCTAGTTTTTGAGGTCATGGAGTCTTAAACCAGACAGAAACTTTTTTATGCTTGCTTGTTTTTCAGATCGATCATTTACATTTACCCACTTTGCACACAAGTCACACAGAAGGTGAAAATCACGAAGGCATCATAAACGAAGCAATCATAAACGATCCAGAAAAATTTACGTCTTCTGTAAAATCTTTCAGTATAAAAAATATTAAATTGTAAGTATTTGATAAAAATCGGGGAACAAGCCCCTAAATTAGTTTCGATTGAGGGTACTTCGTTTTTTTTAAAAGTTACGCGATATATTACTATACATTTTGTCTGTTATATCTTGAACTCGAAAATTCAAGTTCGAAACTTTAATTTTATTTTTTTCTTGAAATCTATTTCAGGTACATTTCAAAAAAGTTTCTCCATTTACAGTAAGTTACACAAGTTTTCATACATCAATTACAATTGTCACGTACATTGATTAGTAGATATTGCCTGTAAAAACAATTTGTTTAGAAAGTTTCATGTTAGTTAAAGTTACAATATAATTAAACAATAATTACTAAAACAGGTTCAAAGACTCCATTGCGAAATTGAAGAGTTTGTTCTCAAATAATAATATTTCATCACCTAAAATATGTCAAGCAACCAAAGACAGAAGTGGTAATTTTCTTATTAATTATTATAAACGTAATGTTAGCAAGTACGTTAAAATTAACAATAATATGTAATCATTCTCTTGTCTTTACAGTATATAATATTTCTGCATTGCCATTGGTGACATCATGGTAAGTATGTATATTTTGATGAGAATTTTATTTTAAGCTATTTTAACATTTTTAAACACATTATACCTTGATACTTTAAATAGTAGCCGTGCAAGCTATCATAATTAGAATTATATAAATATTGTGGCCCATGGACGATTAAAAAAAACCCGATTACCTCCTCTTTATTAAACGACATTTTTTTACGGAATAATTGGATAGTTACTCTAAAATAAACAAACTCTTGGGTTTAATTATCCAACGTCTTTATTTTAGTGCCTGCCAATGTGAGATAATTAAACAGCCTCCTTTAACACTCCTTAAACACCCTCTAAGGCCTGAGACAGAGCAATTAACTAAAAATACAAATTTTAACAAAAGGTCTACGAAAGGTAAGCAACGTTAGTCTCATTAAATGAATAATGTAATCTGAATTATTTATTTAATGAGACTTTTACTCAGATGAGATAATAAACGTTAGGAGTGACGTCGTATTTCGAAAGAAAGCCTTAATTTATGTTAATTTTGCTGAATATTAATTTTTAAAGTGTTATATACATCTTGTTTTGATCCTAACGGTCCATTAAAAAAACTCTGAAAAATGTTTCAGATAAAGGAATTCAAACCCAAAGAAAGATTTGTAGTTGTATTCATGGCATGAAAAACTATGAAAATGATATGAACCATAATAAGGCTGACTGTGTCCTCAGAGGTAAAATATATCTCAATTTTAAATAACGCATTTAAAAAAAATTATAATTATGATATTGTTGATCATAATTTCGATGCAGGTTATGGTAGCGACACCAACAAGGCAACGAGTGAGATATTGAAAGATTGGATCACCGATAGCTCTGAGATTGATACTGTAATAATAGATTATGATGAAACGCCAGATCTAGAATTCAAAACAGATAAAGTTGCAACGAAATCAAATCACTCCACTGAAACCGAAGAAACAAAATTTTGTGACGTAAACACAATTACAAGTGACTGGTGGAGTCCTCTCATGGAAAAGAAAGAGATGAACCAAAATAAAAGCAATATGTGTGGTAACACAAAAAGAAGATCTGTTAAGATATCGACTGATGAAAAAGCAGTCACGTTTGGGAGCCGGGCGGAAATCATTTCAGGTAGAACTTAAATCTATTGCTGGAACCAATTATGGTTAACCATTTAATGTTAACGTTAATGTTAATTAAACAATACGTTAATCAAATCCTTCATTATTTTGAACGTTAAACTGGTCCAAATTAGAAATGAACGTGTAGCTTAAAGCTTTTGGCCGTAAATGAGGACGCACCCAATACCTATCATTAACTGCGTACAGCTGAAAATTTCTCAAGGCGCCCCGCTAAGCATTCAAACTTTTTTTATGAATCTTATTTGCCTTTCATGAGCTGTAACCGCAACTCCGTTCATATTGAATTAAGTTTGCGTTAGTATAGTACCTGATAAAATGTTTGTCGACTTAACCACATATTCTTATAGATCATAACCGTTTCATTTCAGTATATTTTTTTGTTTAAATATTCCATGCAATGCCCATTTCCGCCCTCTAACCACCACTTATTATTTTCGGTAAGAGAATTGATAAATCTTTTTTCTTGCAGAGGTGTCCTTAGAGACAGAGAAGAGTTACGTTTTGTCTCCGTCGCGTTATCTTCTCGAGGTAACGTTAATTTTTTTTATTAAACTATGTCATCAGTCAAATTTTAGATATATCCTACCCATACTATTATATATATTTTTATGAAGAAAACTGGATAAATAGCCAAACGGGTCAATAATTATTAACTTTCGTTATCTTTTTCAGTCACAAAAATACTACAACGAACTGTTTGCTCCGAAGTTGCGTGCTCCACATTTGTTAACATCTGTTCGTACCTACATTATCGAATCAAATAGACGAATCAAATTTACTTTTTAATTTTTTTGTCATCTGCCATGAATTCAAATATTATGTTATGATTCATTTTTTATATTATATTAATTTCTATTCTAATTTTTCAATACTAGCCTTACAAGCCTTTAGCCTTACTGTTATGGTATCTGCTTTAGCCTTTAATAAAAGTTTGATTTTTCTTTAGGTCAATCGAAACAAAAAGAATAATAAAACTACCATCTCGATAAATCGAATCTATAGAAGTGAGTATTGCTGGTTATGAGATTTTTACTTCTCTGTCCACACATTTCAAGTACTAAAAAAAAACATTTTTTCTTTTTCAGAGAGAAATTCGGTCTGCAGGAAATAGATCTTTCCACAAACCGAAGAATGAGCCAGTACGCCAGCACACCCTGAAGTTCAACTTCGTTTGTAGACGAAGTCCAACTTTCATCAGTTTG
>DWIY01001016.1:0-10971 GCA_018248615.1 Erynnis brizo brizo
ATACATGTAAATTAAAAGTTTTTTTTTAATTACTATAGGCTGAAAAGATGGAAGCGCGCGAATTTTTTTTTGTTAGTGTTGGCACCACGCAATTTTACGTAACGCCAATTTCACACAAATTAATATTTTTAAAAAAGGAACGAGCGCCTGCGACCTGGAATAGAATAAGTCCATTTTCAAATAATTATGATTTCGCGTGTTTCTATTTTCTCCCACAAAGTAAAATTGACCTACTTATAGTAATTCATTGTTTTTAAATTCACATAATATACATTTTATTAATCAATTTAAAAGTTTTAACAGCGAGTGCAGCCCGTTAGCAGCAGGTACTTTACCTTATAAATCTTTCGTATTTATATCATCTTAGAAGTACATAGAAATTAGAATAGATATTTTTAGTAAATTATAGTCGAATATCGACTACAGGGCGAACACTAGTAATAATAAAATTGTCAATTCTATAAAAAGAATGCATTACAAGTACCTTATCAAAACTTGCTTCAGAAAACCTGAATATTATCTTATCATGTGTGTGATAACCAGACATTCATTGGACAATAAAGCCATATTTTGGCAATATTTATTTATTTGTATTATTATACATTGAATAAGAAGGAAAATGTAGTTATAATAGTTTATTTATAACTTTTGATATGCAATAGAGGAACATCCTGTTTACATATCTGTACAACACCATAGGGACAATATGCTTGCTCATATTAGACTTCTTTCTTATAAAAATATAAAACAACATAACTTTCTATTTGTATAGATAATTCCCAATGTTAATAGTGGGAAGAAAGAAAGGTGGGGAACTTATTTATAGATGGAAGAAAATATTCGAGTCATGCAATAAACATTAAGTAGGTTATTACTATCACTAGAAATAATTTATTATTTGATAATTAACTGCCCACGTAAAGTTTATGGACTGTGAAATTAATGCTCCAATTAGTATTTGAGCAACATTTGTTACACATGTGCAATCGGCATCATATAGATGTTTAAATAGACGTTAAAGAATTGTAACACTCCATTTAAAGTGAAACTTCAAACAGGATAGAAATTGTTCTATGACTGCAGTAAATAAAGTATCCCTGGCAAATTGTCTTTAAAATATTGTAATTATTCTGCTCTTGTAAGCCTGTAGCTCATATAAAAGAGTTCTAAGGACTTTCCACAAAATAACATTTTACATATTTTTTAGAAAGAGCTCATAATTATACCTACATAGACTGGTAATTCCAATGTTAGGCCTATTTATGAAACAAATAAATAAATAAATCGTTTTTTCTTTCTTTAGGCTAGCTAAATCTTACCTGATTCTGTTTCTGTCAGGAGAGAGCCATAAACTCTTTTGAGCAGTTCATCTGCCCCATGTTCTTCTAACTGTTTATAGAATTTCAATGATATACTAACCTGTAATAAAATAAACAATATGTCAGTAAAGAAAAAAAAACAATAACTAAAAGTACTTATCAGAAAACATTTTTCTCTATTTATTTAAAACCAACAATTGAATTAATCTTTATGGAAATAAAAGAAAGGTAGATGAAAAATGAAACTGAAGCTAATATCACTTCTCATATTGATTAAGTACATCAAGAGACAAAAATGTTGTGGTATAGCTTCCTCTTGTGTCAAATCAATTCCATATAAACTAAGGCATAGGAAGGCCTTTGTCCACTAGTGGACATAATAAGGCTGAAGGCTATGGATACTACATAAAACTGGTTAATTGATTACACCCAGCTTCCTGTACACATGAACTCATTTGTTTAGAATTTAATAACATTCCAATAAGTATGATATCATCCATAAACAATTTCAATGACAAATCTTATTGTGTAGTATTTCCATGGACTTAGATAGAATCTCAACATTCAATAATTAGATTTAGGTTTATTGTCTTTTTTATACTTACCCTAACTTTGGTTTTGTCTCCACTGACATTGGATATATGAAAGAGAACTCCGTCAAAATCTGCAACTGTCACATCTATGGACTCAGGTTTTAAACTGAAAAAAAATTGTACTTTTAAGAAAAATTACACTTAAAAAAAAACAAGTCATAAGTGGGAATGTTAATAGTATTTATTTAAAATAAAAAATAAATGTGTTTTAACAAAGTTTATTGTAGGTAGAGGTAATTAAGATATTCCTTATCAAATCCTTAATATGAACTGCTGTGGAAAACAATATATGAAGCTCAAAAAATAAGCATCATTTATAATCCTTGGTGTTAAAATGAATGTACACAATATGATTGCTGAGCAATTCCATTGACCCACCAAGTTAGGGCACTGGCATCATTACTCATATCCTGCAAGGGTGAGACAGTGCTATCTGCTCTCCCACTTGTTCATGGGTGTATCAGTGACATTATATCAAATGCCCCATACTGTTTACTACCGATGGTATCCAAAAACATTGTACCTACGGGACATTTCCGCGCACTACCAGTACATTATGAGTCATGCATGCTGACATATACTATGTCACCTTGAGCTACTACCTCGCAAGGAAAAGTATGATACGAATATGGTTTAATTCTCTTCACTGAGCGAGAACCCAACGATCGGCGGTCTACGTGTGGGCCCACCCTAAAGATTTATAGTATTTGACACTTGTCATGTTGCTCCCGAAAATGGGGTTATGGCAAAAAATCATGCCGATAACAGAATCGGTCAACATTACGATATGAGCAAAAAGCGTGAACGTAACGTAATGCGCCCCGGTCGCGGTAATCGCACAGTGAATAGAAAAACAGGTAAACTTTCTAAGCGTAACGTACTCACCGCGCCAGTGCATTTTTATATTTAACTGTTAGAGTTTCTTCTATAATTCTATTGTTGATCTCCAGTAAGATCATTATTTAACAATTTATAACCTACAGTTTTTTCATAAAATCAACACTTATAGCACCTTCATTTAATAATTTCTACGGATATCTTCAACCACGACCGCCCGTACATAGATATCTATGCGACAGAGAAAGAAAAGGAAGCTTCAAATGAATGA
Source organism: Erynnis brizo brizo (assembly GCA_018248615.1). Classification (NCBI taxonomy): domain Eukaryota; kingdom Metazoa; phylum Arthropoda; class Insecta; order Lepidoptera; family Hesperiidae; genus Erynnis; species Erynnis brizo. The sequence goes on from DWIY01001016.1 coordinate 3,021, forward strand.
AATATCGGCGATGTAACCATAGACAATGTCAAGTTTTTTCTGTAATGCGGTATTGACACTGACCTGATATACTATACTAGTACTAGTACTATACATGTCAGTGGGTATTGACAAATGTGTTTAAAAAGTGAATAAAACAATGGTTATCAAAATTAGTAATTTAATGTAATTCTCACAATTATTAAAATTGTAAAGAAATTAAAATATTTTGGATCACTTAATAGTAGAAACTAGCAAAATGTTTTTACAATCTGTTTAAAGTATCACTGCTATCGTTATAAGCAATCTGTGTGTAATGTCAATTTTTGTGATTTGTGTCACTGTCAAGTGTCAAGGATCGGCACTCGGCAGCAGACGGCACTCGGCAGGACGACAGATAAAAAACTGGATTTTCCTAGTGTTCAATGCAAGTGTTTATTTATTTTCTTTCAGAAAAATCAAAAAGAACAGCGCGTGTTTTATTGACATTAGATGTAGTCCATAAAAATAATGATTAATACTTGGATTGTGAGGTGTTAAGTGTATAAAAATGTCGAATCAAGTGGGTGCCTTCGTTGCGGGTCTGAAGTCCCGGAACGTCGATGTTCAAACACGCACCGCTCGTGAACTGTATCATTATGCAAAGACTGAGCTACGAGAAGTTCCTCAAGAGGAACTCACGCAGTTTCTCGATGAATTCAACCACCAAATATATGAAATGGTCTTAAGCAATGATGTCCATGAAAAGAAGGGCGGCGTGCTCGCTATTGGTATGTATTTATATATTTTGAAGTCCATTTTACAAAACGTGTGTCGTTTTTGAAATTTTATCCAAGTTCATGACTTAACAATGTTTTTTCTTTTAGTGTGTCTTATTGGTGGTGACTGTGACACGACAAAAACAAGAATAACTCGGTTTGCAAATTACCTTCGCAATTTATTGCCTTCATCGGATGTAGGTGTAATGGAACTTGCGGCCAAGACGGTGGGCCGTCTCGCTACTGTGTCAGGGGTAAAAAGGGCTGAGTATGTCGAGTTTGAAGTGAAAAGAGCCTTTGAATGGCTATCGGAGGAAAGAAATGAGGGACGAAGACATTCTGCTGTGCTGCTGCTTAAAGAGTTGGCTATTGCGATGCCTACATATTTTTACCAGCAAGTTTCAGGGTTTTTTGATCATATTCTAGTGGCACTGAAAGACCCCAAGCAACAGATCAGAGAAGCCGCAGCTAAAGCTTTAAGGGCAGGCTTAGTAGTCACAACACAGAGGGAAACAGCTAAACAATCCACTTCCAAGCCACAATGGTACATGCAGTGCTATGAAGAGGCAATGCTGTCTTTCGAGGACATTCCCATCAGAGAAAAGGGCATTACTAAAGAGGACAGAATTCATGGAGGGCTGCTCATACTGAATGAACTCCTTCGATGCTCAAATGCCACTTGGGAGACCAAATATAATACTTTAATGTACGCTTTGGATACACAGAAAGATATAATAATGTCGGATGATATAATATTCATCAGTTCAAAAATACACAGCCCATCTGTTAAAAGGGGATATCTCTGTGATGGCTTCAAGACTGAGAATGTTCAGTATCCAGTACCAATATATGAATCGGAAGTTTGTAGGAAACTTCTGATGGAGAAAATTGAAAGGATCTTTCAAGGTGAATATTTTCTATTCTATTTTCTTATTTGCATCAACAAGCTAATGAACACCAATAGGTATAATCAGAATAGTTAAACAGTCGTTGGACTTTTTACCTATTGTATGTTAAGGTGTATCTCTAAATATGTTAAAATATTATCTTACTATACTATACCTGCAGCTTTGTGTCTATGTCTGTTCCACTGTTTTTGTGTGAAAGAGTAACAATCCATCCATCCTCACAATACTTTCACATTTAAATATTTTTCTATATTACAGATGTGATGTCCCAACGCATTTTTAAGACCCAAGGAGTACCTCAAATTCTACTGATCATCATACCAAGACTTGCAGCATTTAATAAGGAATTATTCATGAGAAAGTACCTTAATTCAACTATGAATTACTTGCTATCTTCAATCAGAAGTAGGGAAAAAGATAAAAATATGGCCTTTACTACTCTTGGCCTAATGGGTGCTGCTCTAGGGGATGATATTAAAAATTACATTCCTCGGATAATGGAGGTTATCAAATCATCACTTCCGGTAAGAGACACTTTGAGCAAAAAGAGAGCATGGGTGGACCCTTCTATTTTTTCCTGCATAACTCTCTTAGGGTGTTCGGTAAAAGACCTTGTGGTTAATGATATAAAAGAGTTACTGGATCCCATGTTTGCCACCGGTCTTAGCCCATCCTTGACAGTTTGCTTAAAGGAGCTCAGTAAAACCTTGCCTTCACTAAAAGCTGAGATATCAGAGGGTCTATTAAACATGTTATCTTTGGTGTTGAGGAATAAGCCTTTCTTACATCCAGGTGTGCCCAGAAGCCTGGAGCAGCAAATGACCAACATGAGCTTGATAATTGAACCACAGGATAGTACAAATGTTGTACTGGCGCTTAGGACTCTTGGTACTTTTAAATTTGAAGGCCAGCATAGCTTGCTCACTTTTGTTAGAAGATGCGCTGATCATTTTTTGCAAAGTGACCAACAGGAGGTGAGACTCGAAGCAGTCAAAACAGCAGCTAAGCTGTTATCAGACGCTATTATAAGAACTATGAATACTTCTAAAACATTGACGATGTTGACTGCTGAGGTTGTTGGTAAAATGTTAGTTGTAGCAGTGACAGATCCTGATTATGAAGTGAGATATTGGGTTTTGGAATCATTAACAGACATTTTCGATACTCATTTGGCTCAAATTGAAAATTTAAGTTTTCTATTCATTGCAATGAATGATGAGCAAATGGCAATACGGGAGCTAGCTATTTGTACAATTGGGCGATTGAGTACTGTAAATCCAGCATACATAATGCCAGGATTGAGAAAGACTCTCATACAATTTTTAACAGAATTAGAACATTCTGGTATGAGTCGCAATAAGGAACAAGCTGCTAGAATGTTAGACAACCTAATTTTGAATGCACCAAAATTAATAAGGCCATACATGGAAACAATACTAAATATTCTAGTGCCAAAGCTAAAAGAATCAGATGTAAACCCTGGGGTGGTTATAAGTGTTTTGAAAGCTGTTGGAGATTTAGCTGATGTCCATGGAGACAATACTGGCCTAAAGAAGTGTTTACCAGAGCTGCTGACTATTCTTCTAGAGTTATTATCTGACGCAAGCGCCACTGAGAAAAGAAGTATCGCTTTATGGGCTTTCGGGCAGCTAATCAGCGCAACAGGACACGTTGTCACACCCTACACTGAATATCCAAATCTTATGGATGTGTTACTTAACTTCCTCAAGACTGAACAACTTCCAAAAGATAGACGAGAAACGATTCGCGTGTTAGGTCTATTAGGAGCCTTAGATCCATATAAACATAAATTGACAAGGGGTTTGATTGACGGACAGCCAGATTCCAGTTTGGTGCCTGTAGCAGACAGTAAGGCGGAAGAAAACAATTTTGATATGACCACAAGTGAAATGTTGGTGAACATGTCTTCACCCGTATTGGACGAGTACTACCCAGCGATCGTTATATCGACGCTGATGCGTATTCTTCGAGACCCCACGCTTCAACAACATCACACAAGTGTAGTACAAGCAGTAGCATTCATATTCCAATCCCTTGGCATTAAATGCGTGCCTTATATCTCCCGCGTGACGCCTACCCTTCTCTATGTCGCGCGTTCAACTGACAGTAACAGTTTCAGGAAATTCCTTTTCACCCAATTGGCTACGTTAATTGCGATCGTCAAGCAACACATCCGCAACTACTTAGATAAAATATTTGACATCATCAAGGAATTTTGGACTCCAAACAGTCCATTGCAGCCGACACTGATTTTATTAGTGGAACACATTGCGGTAGCTCTTGGTTCAGAATTCAAAGTGTATTTACCACAACTAATGCCACAGATTCTCCGCGTGTTGGCGCACGACACTAGCGAAAATCGCTTCGTAACGGAGAAGTTGCTATATGCTCTGCAAAAGTTCGAAGATAACTTGGACGATTACATGCATTTGGTTATTCCATCGATAGTCAAGTTATTTGACGCAACAGACTGTCCCATACAAGTGGCTAAAACTGCGATGGAAACTGTGGATTATCTCTCCGATTCTTTAAACTACAGTGAACTAGTTTCCAGAATTATCCATCCACTTGTGAGAAGTTTGGATTCGTGCTTCGCTTTACGCGTCACAGCCATGGATACATTATGCGCCTTGATAGTTCAACTCGGACGAAAGTACATGGACTTCATTCCATTAGTACAGAAAGTGATTGTCAAACATCGAATTCAGCATCAGAACTACGAGTTTCTTGTTTCGAAGTTGCAGTCGTCGACCACTGTGGCTGTCGACGACTTTTTGCAAAGCTCGAGGCGTAAACCGAAGAATAACAATCAGGAAGTAAGTTCTTTTTAGATTTTTTTTTGGAGCCAAATAGGGACCAATGGTATCTGATGTAATAGTGAAAGCAAACGCAATCAGGACCTGCATGACGCATGGTGCATGTATGCTTGTTTGCTACTTATTTTCGAGAAGGAAATAATATAATACAAAATTGTATTTATCAGATTCACTAACATAATGTTTATGACCGTTATTTTAGGCGCGTATCGTAGTCGGTGACACATCCCAGTCCATCCGCAAGTTGTACGTGAACGCCAACAGTCTGAAGGTGGCGTGGACTGTGAGCAGCCGCGTGTCTAAGGACGACTGGCTCGAGTGGCTGCGTCGCTTCAGTATTGGCTTGCTCTCGGAATCCCACAGTCCCGCTTTGAGGTAATGAAATTCTATTCACAGCAACACAATGAATGTTGACATATTCTTACACTCTTACATTACTTTAACTTTTGAATTTTGAAGGAAACTAGGCACCACCGAACCTAATACTTAAAAACCGAACATTTCTGTGAAATTATGGGAGCCTGGCAACCTTGTTTTCCTAGAAAAATACAGCCTTTGTCAAAAAGTTCAAACAGAATGTCAATTTGCTCTGTAGTTAGCAAAAAAATTAATTCAATCCACAAAATGAATGCTTAATATATGACTATTTTCACTGATGGCCACACATTCTTACAATTAGGTATTTAATTAAAAAAAAATGTAAGCCAATGTACACTAATACACCAATTTAATTAATGGAATTCTCAAACCTTTTCTAGAGCATGCCTCGCGCTCGCCCACAACTACTCCCAACTACTGCGGGATCTCTTCAACGCCGCTTTTGTATCTTGTTGGACGGAGCTCGACAAGTCATCTAGAGCCGAACTCTCCAACGCTTTGGAGCAAGCGTTAACAGCCCCTGACGCGCCCGAACTGGCCCATACAGTCCTAAACCTAGCAGAGTTCCTCGAACACTGCGAGGGTGGCGCTCTACCAATATCTACTCAGTTATTAGGTGAACGGGCTATGCATTGCAGAGCCTACGCCAAGGCACTGCACTATAAGGTTTGTATGGTTTGAAATGAATATAAAAATCAACAAATTTGATCTACACTTGATTGACTTGATTTTATTTCAGGAAGAAGAATTCCGCAATGGGGCCACTTCTCAAGTTGTGGAAGCTTTGATCCATATAAACAATAAGTTACAACAGAAGGAAGCAGCGGAAGGACTTCTCGAAAGAGTGATGGCACAGCGGGAGGCTGGAGACGCGAGCCTGAAGGTTCAGATCAGATGGTACGAGAAACTTCACAGCTGGGAAAAGGCTTTGAATCTTTACGAAGAAAAATTGTCAGTAGATTCTGATAATATGGAGGCATGTCTTGGAGCACTTCGATGCTTCGAAGCCTTAGGAGAGTGGTCTACGTTATACAGTACCGTGTCTAAACGATGGACCAATATGAGCAACGATGATAAATTCAAATCGGCAAGATTGGCGGCCGCCGCCGCTTGGGGTTTGAACGAATGGGAGTCGATGGCCAACTACGTCAGTTTCCTTCCAGACAATACCCAAGATGGAGCGTTTTATCGGGCCGTTCTAAACATTCATAACAGCGATTATAAGACCTCGAAGTTGCACATCGACCAAGCTAGATCAATATTAGACTGCGAACTTACCGCAGTCGCCGGTGAAAGTTATCAGAGAGCGTATGGAGCGTTAGTCAACGCTCAGCTTCTAGCCGAGCTAGAAGAAGTAGTGACTTACAAGCTGGTCACTGAGAGAAGGGAATCGATACGCCAGGCGTGGTGGAAGCGACTTCAAGGCGGTCAGAGACTGGTCGAAGATTGGCGGAGAATTCTGCAAGTGCGAAGCTTAGTGTTGACACCACAAGAAGATATGGCCACGTGGCTCAAATTCGCCTCCCTTTGCAGAAAGAGCGGAGCGCCTCGCCAAGCCCACAGAACTCTAGTCATGTTACTCGGGACGGATCCTAGTAAAAACAAAGATTTACCTCTACCCGCTCACGAGCCTCGGTTAACTCTCGCCTATGCTAAACACTTGTGGGTAGCTGGCGACCGGCAGCTTGCGTATGACCAACTACAGCGCTATGTGAATGAAGTAGAGACTGGTGACGCGGAACACTGCCGTCTGTTAGCTCGCTGTCATCTGAAGCTGGGAGCGTGGTGCGAAGCCTTGCTCGGAATCAACAACAAGTCGATCCCCGAAATCTTACGCAACTATTTAGCCGCCACCAACTTTTCTTCCGATTGGTACAAAGCCTGGCATGCGTGGGCGTACATGAACTTTGAAACGGTTCTGTTTTATAAACACCAAGAGGCTGATGGCGCTGGCGCTGCAAATGCGGATGAAACTAAATCTGTGCCAGAGTATATCCAGCAACATACAGTGCCGGCGGTTGAAGGTTTCTTTAAATCTATAAATCTGTCCCACGGCAGTTCTCTACAAGATACACTGAGGCTTTTGACTTTGTGGTTCGATTACGGTCATCATCCAGCAGTCCACGAGGCGCTTGTCGAAGGAATAAGGACCATAGAAATAAACGTCTGGCTCCAAGTTATCCCACAGCTTATAGCTAGGATAGACACACCTCGACCTTTGGTTGGCAAGCTGATTCACTCCTTGTTGATCGACATCGGAAAGTCCCATCCACAGGCCCTCGTATATCCGTTGACTGTGGCCTCCAAATCATCATTTGTTGATCGTAAGAATGCTGCCAATCAGATACTTAAATCAATGTGTACACATTCAATGAAGCTTGTCAACCAGGCAGCTATGATTTCTGAAGAGCTTATCAGAGTAGCCATCCTTTGGCATGAACAATGGCACGAGGCGTTGGAAGAGGCATCGAGGTTGTACTTCAGTGAACATGACGTGAAAGCTATGTTCAAGTCGTTGGAACCATTGCATGCTATGTTGGAGAGAGGACCGACGACGATGAAAGAGGTTTCATTCAGTCACGCGTATGGAAGGGATCTTAATGAGGCCCAAGAATGGTGTAACAGATTTAAGGTATGTATTCTTAAACCAAGTTTATTTAAGAATAATTGACCCTGGGTCTGATAATGGAGTGGAAGTAGAATCTCTCTATGGATAAAAGTATAAATGTGTTTGAAGATAATTGTTGTCAAAAGTATTAACATTGGGGTGCTAGCACACCATGTTCCACTGGAAACCCCATGTGTGGTCCATTTTTGATAGTTAATTGGTTTGTTCATGGAGTGGAAGTAGAATTTTAAAAACTACAAAGTGTACAATAATTTTTTTGACAAAAATGACAACCAACTTCAACAACTTGAAGATTATTTATACACAGAGTCAAAAAGTACTGTAATATTGATGATGTCTGTTTTTAAAATGATTTTCTGCTTATCAGTTTGAAATAGGCTGTAATCACTGACCTCTATATATACAAGTACGCTGGACTGACGATAAGCCGGGCCATCGTGTGGCGATTTGATTTTCGCCATT
>DWIY01001017.1:0-10971 GCA_018248615.1 Erynnis brizo brizo
AAAGGGCCCCAGGACCGGGCGGAGTGACGTCGAATAGAGGAGGTCCAGCAGTGGACTACGAAGGGTTATTGATGATGATGATGATGATGATTGCTTAATAGTCTCTGTTCTCTGGCCCGATGGTAAAAGAAGATAAACAAGACGTGATTTTATAACTAGATATACTAACTTTATAATAGATATATTAAAATAATTGCATTTGCATTTGGTTTTCGCCACAAGTCCTCGATTCATACACGAGGCTGGTGCGCGTACACAGCACAGGCACGACACGAGCGCACGGGGCGGAGCGCGCGACCCGCGATTATGGGGCTTTTTTATTTTTTTGCGCCGTAGATACCTTTTACATCGCCGTTCAATTACCGAAGCGCGAGTGTGGCGGACGTACGATTTGTACAGATAAGACTACAGGTTGTGTTTCTTTTACAGATCTTGGCAATATTTTGGGCTTTACATTTTATTATTTTCATTAGAGTTTATTAAGGGTACCGTGCTCTTCGTCACCAACACACTCTTAATTACACTCGCTTTGGCATTAGATAATTTAAAAACCGCTACCACGTTATTTTAATCAAAACCGCGATCGTAAGCCAGGAATTTTTGTACTGAAATTTCATAAAATAATAACGGATTGAAAAAAGTCAATATAAATAAATTTACATTTGCGATTTTAACCAAATTTTTATTTTTAGAAATATAACATGTATGGTATATTATTATAACAAAATGTTTAATTCCATACTACTTTATTATTAAAGACAAATTATGTCCACGTTGATTCGCTGTTATCCACGCATATCTACCTACTGATTGCATTCACCGTGACATTAGTTCGACTGTGTTAGGTATGAACCGAACCGCGAGCCGGGCCTTAAGAATTGAAATTTCATGAATTAAGGATAAAAATCACACTGATTCATAAATCAAGATCCATATTACTTTGATAAAATATTTTTTCGCAATAAATTTTGCAACCTTTTAAAAGTTTTAATGTAATTTTCACTGAAAAATTGGGGACATATCCATACTAATCCACCGTCGCCGCGTCGCCCACGTTTACTGATTGCACTCGCCTTGACATTAGTTCGACTGTCGCGACCGCGCTGAGCTTGAACCGAACCGCGAGCCGGGAAAGGATTGAAGTTTTATGCTCCTTTGACAAGCTGCATGACGTTTAATTTCTTTTATGTTGTGCGTGTTTATTGTTGTAACTGAAACTGTGATAGTTGCTTTATTTTGCTTCACAGTGAATCAGAATCACTGAAAGACTCTTCCAGGCTAAATGACCTGCGGATCAATTACAGAAGTTTAAATTTACGTAAAAACGGTTTTAACTGTTTTTCTAGCTTGCAAAGCAAAGAAGACTGGCAGCCTACTTTTTTTCTTTCTTTTTTTTTATCATGGGAGTGTCTTTAGGGTTCGGAGCCAGTTTTAAGATCTTGGTTGAAGAGATTGTAGGTATGTTATGAAATAATTTAATTGTTAATAATAATTATGAGTCGTATTATTTGAAAAAACATACTTATTTATATCTGTGAAATTTAAGACATTACATACCCTTGCCTACCTCAAAAATATACCTTCTACAACTTACGTACCATCAAACCACAAAAGCTAAATAATTTAGACGCCTCCCCAACCTGTAATACAATAAAGAAAAAACACTAACACAAATAGGTACATAACACTAGCTTATCTGTATGAAACCGCACACCGAGAATTTAAATCTCAAAAATCAGTATCCGACGATAAGATAAGGCGCGACATCGACCAATACAACATGGCCAGAATCGAAGAGCTTTGAGAAGTAATGTATTGGCGGGTGAGGAGAGTCAAGTTACGCTGGTGATGAAGGCTCGGGTATCCAAAGCTAATTAGCGTTTGTAGTGACCGTCGCAGCGTATTATGAGTTCGTTTCATCAGACGAGACGGTTTCTGCATGAGAGGATTCGCCGGCGCCTGGGCCACGGCGCCTTTTGAGATGCACTGTTATCGATTGATTTTAGATCGTGTTACGTTGTATGGAATTCTTCGGGTAATCTTGATTAAGCCTCGAATTATGACATCATTCGATCGGGGTTTGTAAATAATTATGCATTTTAAAGGTTATTTTTCAGCCTTCGAATTCGCTTAAGATTTTTTGGACGTGTCGTCGATAATCTTTAGATGGGAGCGAGTCAATTAATATCTTAATTCTGTAAACATAAGGGTAGATAATACAACGTTTAGTACCAATGATATTGGAGCAGCTTGAACTCTTTCTTTTGTCTATGTACCCGTCTCCATATAATGAAAATGATATAAATGCAGTCGGATTTTGTAACTATTTTTTCAGGATGACATGTCGCCTGATGGTAAGTGGTTACTGCAGCTCGTGGACCTAGATTTTGAATCCCTAAGATGGTTCTATGTTTGAGGGTCATCGTCTTAAACAGCTTTCCCGCCCAAACAAAACATTGTTCGGTGGAAATATGGAATTATATGAATAAAAATATTAAAATCTAATGAGTGCTATCGATAACAAACAACCAAGATTTGTTGTTGGTTTGCGTTGGTATCTACATAATATGGTAACTTGGGCCACTTAGGTACATGGGTTGTTATACTTACCGTACCTTAAATGAAAGACGAATTCACAAAGTACAGTTGTATTTTTAAGTCGTCTACCTATAACGGAAAGTCGAGTATTATTTCATTAACAAAATCTTAAAGAAATAACTTACAAAAAATAACGATTATGACAAAAAACCCGCTTAAAGAAATACAGTTTTCTAACTGTAAGTTAATTGAATTACGATAAAAAATCTGCTTACATAGTTCCCAAATCTTACAAAGCCAAAACAGATTTTTAGGATTAGCTCTACAGGGTCCGAAGAACCCAGTTCGTGCTTACTCAAACATAATCTCAATGTTGACAAAGTACTGAAGACAGTAGCAAGCCTTCTTACTCTTTTATCCAGAGTCATAAATCATTCATATGAGGATGGAAGCTGAATAGCGTTAACGCATTTTGTTCTTTATCCCATTGTGATAAAGGCTAAACCTGTTTTCTTTTGAACTTATCAATTTCAGCATAAAAAGAGATGTCTCAAAGTGTCGTAAATCCATCAGCGACAAACAAGAATCCTTTGTTTAGGTCTTTATTTCACAAATCTCGCTGGCAGAGGTGTATCCACAACTGGGTGGGATTACCTTTTTTCTAAACAATGTATTTACATAGAAAATCCGATTAACTTTCGTTGACTAAAGGTTTAATCTAAGATGAAGGAACTACATGTATTTATTTGGAGGCTGCGTCATTTTTTACTCCGTGGGATCATAATAAAAACAATAATTTGGAAGTTTGTTTGCCGTTGCCACGGTAAATAGAGGATCGAGGATATCTTTTTGTTGACTAAACCGTCGTTTGCGAGGCTCATGTGGATTAGTAATGCGATTATTCGCAGGTTGGACGCTCATCCTGTTACCCTTGGGAAAATATTTTTTCGTAGTCACAATCACAATGTATCATTAATTCATTAGGTATTAAATCGTTTAAACAAAAAGTTTTATTCAAACTAAGATATTATATGACTATACCTGTTTATCTACATTGGTTTCATCCAGAGTATTTTTAGGGGATTCTGAAATAATAAAACGAAATTATACGACTTATGAATTCTACAAGTATATTAGCCGTAGCTTCAGCTGTAGCAGGCTGCTAGTAGCAGCTTACGAGCTCCAAACTCCAACTTATAGTAGTACCAATAAGGTTATAAGGTTTTGAACGGATAGATAGTCAATGTTCCATACGATTTCTTATACCTTTTTTATTGTGAAACATAAGTCGTATTAATTAGATACTACAGTAGCTGTAAAGCATAAGTCAGGTAACTAAATCAGATATTTGAAGATTTAACCAAGATCCTAAAGCACCTATTTAAGTGCTCTTACGTAAATACGTGATCAAGAGTCGGTGTTGTTTCCAAGGGCCGTAGTAACCGTTCTATCGACTTCTTAGTATAAAAAACTAAGATTTATCGGATGAAGAGATACATCCTTCCCCAAACTTGAAAGTTTTACCACCTATATTAATTTCTAATCGTCCAACATCGTCGGTCTCTTTACACCTTCCAACATTCGACCACCGGCTCTATCGATGACATCTGACCGTTCACACAAGATAACCAACACGATGAGTCGGGCCTCATCGTATATACATGAACGTCATCATTATAGCCGAGAGCCAGGCGGGCCCATCAGCGGCCACGAATTATCGCTCAATTTACCGAAGATATAAATTTGTAATGAAACCCGAGTGTCGCGCCGGTGCAGTGACGCAATCGTAATGCCACGTTTTGAATGGTTGGGAAGTGTAAAAATAATGTTATAATAAGTATTCTTCTATGGTGCAGTGGTGGTAGTAGGTATGTGAACGCACATTACCCTAAAAGTGTGACAAAAACAATTTTATGTCGAAAAATGTTGCTTTTACTTGACAAGTTAACTGCCGTGAAATACAATAGTATTTAATGGATAATTATAGGCAATGCAAATATTTGTAAAATATGTAGACATAAATATTTAATTATGTTACAATTTTATTTATATTATAATAATTTAAGTAATAAAAGTTCCAGATGGAAAAGGAGGCATGTGCATTGCACAAAAATATATAAAAAAGGAAAGAATTTGCGCAAAGCGCAAGTTCTACCTTTATTACCTACGGAACATTCACTCTCAAGTCTCAAGACCCTCTTTTCTTAGGACTTTCTTCTGACTAGTAGGTACCTATATCACATTCAAATTAATTGTTATAGCTATAATTGTCCACAGCTTTAACTGCCAACTGCGAATGGTCGCCAATAATTTCCGAACGCCGGAAAACGGTCCTAAAATAGGTCCAGTATCCACCACGGTGGTCCGCTTATCGCGCTGCGTCCTCCGCCGCTTCTACTAAGACATTTCACCTTTTTTATTGCCACGCTCTTTGCGACTTCACAACACCAAAGTCGAACCGCACCTTTATTTCTTTCAGTGACCCTTAACGCAAACGAATAAGGTTCAAATTGGCGTGACAAATAGTTTGGCGTTGACGGCAGAGTGGTCCCTACTACGGTTTTATCTTAGTCTACGTTCTCACCTTTTTACGATTTGACGTGTGACTCGAAGTGTCGTAGATACAATTATCGATTACGTAATGTTATCGGGTCCGATCTTTTGTCTTCCGGTTGATTTTTGTTGATTTAGGTCGGTTTTGGTAATTTAGTGGCGCTTGGTGGCGTATCGCTGAAACTGTCCGTTTCCTGTTAGGCTTCACGGTTTACGCCATTGATGTTTTTAGTTTTTATGTAAATGGACTTGTTTTAAAGTTTTAAAGCTATTGTATCGCAACTTTTATTATTAAGTTTTATAAATAAAAAATCATGAATGTGCTTACTTTATGTCCACAGGTTTGGTTGCGTTAAGTTACCTACCTGTAATTTATTGAGTGCCCAAGTTATAGGTTCCTATGGAATTTTCGTACACTTTGGCACACTTGAATACCTTTAGACTTCAGGTTCTTCAATGGGAGACAACTCAGAACAGGTCTTCCACTAATCTCTTCTCAAGGGACGATGTAGTTACGAACATATTGACTCTTTAAAAACCCCTTCTAAGTCGTTTTTACAAGGACTATCCTTCCTATTTCCATCCCGAGAGATATCAGGTTATCAGAAGATCTAGAACACAGTCGATCGTATAATGTGGTATACCTACCTAAATAATTATTCTAAATACTCGTATGTCACTTTATTTGAAAAAGGAATCCATTCCAACCATAGGTAATTAATAATCACGGAGATGATAGGCACTTTGTTTTCTAGAACATTTTCATTAAACGTTAAAAATATTCCGCAATCACTTTAATTAATGGGCTGCGATTAAATTAAAATGTATGCAATAAAAATCAACGACAAATATTATTCATCGCCTCGTACGGATTACAATTCGCGACAAAATAATTACTCAAACAATAAGTTGCTCGCGGCAGTATCGTAAACAAACAATAGGGGGTATGATTTAAACATAACCAGCATTTTTATCTATTTTATTTTATTTTATAGACATGTTATTTTACTTTTTGAAAAAAATTCTTGTTACAACATTTTCAGCAGAACTCATTAATCATGAAGATTTCTTAGGATCGAATTGTTTCATAAGTGGTAGAGTCACTGTACATAAGATCAGATGACCTACGATTGAGACGTGGAAAAGTACCTACACCTAGTAGGTACCTACTATCAGAGAGATAGATTAAGGGCTAAATACTTAAAATCTAAAACCAATTATACTGTCCTAGTGTATCTATTGATACGCTCTATTGCTATTTTGAAATTGAAACTGTTCGAGTTTTCACTGCAATTTTCAAACTTTTAAACTATTGATAGTTTGGATTCAAAAAACTCACTTTTCTAATCTAAATATTTCAGCACAGATTATCATAGCAAAGCATAGCTTTTGAAATCTAACACGTTTAAAACAACAATTTCCAACTAGCAGACAAAGAAAAAAAATTTTCTTCCAACGTAAGCCTAGACGCACTAATTCAAGCGAAATCGTTTCATAACTTAAGTATATATTTCCTTCGCTTACAGAAAATAGCTACCTCAGTGAACTTAAGACATTGTAAACAAAGTTGCTCGGTATCAAATTGCATAAAAGCGAGCTTAAATATGTGCATATTATTGCATTCATGCATTCGTATAAAGACGTCAAGTGTATGAAACAAAAGAACTAAGAGTGGCAGTTGTAAAGGCGAGACAAACTACTGTATCTATTAAGTTTAAGGAATTTGTTTACGTTGACTTAAAGTTTTACTTAAGAAAATTTTAATTTCAATTGCAATTGAATGCAATTCTTTAAATCTGGCAATATCCCAAAATGCTATTTATAACAAATACTATAAAACATTTAAAAATCTACACGAATTAGACTAATTTGGTTTCATTTCCAGACCAATAAATAGGCTTAAACCTACCAATATTTTAAATGAAAATTAGTTAAAATATATTAGGTATATAAGTTCTATAATAAGCTAGTAATCGAACCCAGGTCCTTCCGTGTACCAAATGGAGGCTTTAACTCCTATATCCACCTATCTACTCTACCAAGGTGCGTACCAATAACGCGTCAGCCACCCGGCCCTTACAGACAGACCCATGCTTAGCCATACAGCTTACAGCTTGACAAAAGGATTACTCTACACTTCGCTCTACATCCATTATTATGCAACTCTCATTAATACTCGAGGTTAGCGAGTGACAATGTAGATTCACTAACCTACCGATTGGTCTGCTGTGCAATAACTATAATTATAAATGGCTCGTATTTTTAATGAATAAATAAATTAAATTAACGACTTAATAAATTACTTCATGCATTAAAAACGGTGTTGGTATCTTTTTTGCTTCAATGGTGTTAAAAATACAGTTTGTTGGAAGAACGTAGCTAGATTTAAATTTCAAGATTCTTCATTAAATTATGTTATAGGTATCTCTCGTTTAAATACAAGGGCACAAAGCGAGTGGGAATCAATAACCGCTTGCATTGCAAAAGGTGATAATTTGCATAACGCAGCAACTGATGGCGAACACTCCCTCGCCTCGCCATCCGATATGGCGGCTGACATCCGAATTTAATTAATTGAAACAAACATGTAATTAAACGCAGCGCGGGCGGACCCACCAACGATGGGGCCATGAATGGAAAATGTTCTCGAGATAAATAAAGATGTTCTAAGTAAGATTCACTGTGTTTATTATTGTGTATTATCTATCTATTACATGTTTATACTTTCGTATCATCGGATTCAACGTTCGTATTTGATGTAGTTACGAATGTCACTTAAGACCTAGAACTAATTACAATTTTATAAAAGTTGCAAACGCAAGTGGAGGCCAAGATCTCATGCGACTATAGATAGTGTCTGTGTCTGTGTCTACATCTCCGTAACCGAAACACAAGAAATTGTTTACCTACTTTACGATTGTGACAATGGTAAATACTCAGGTATAGTACAATAGTCATTTCACCTAAAAATATCGTATAGCATAGTACCTATAATCCATCTTTACTATATCAACACTTAATAAATAAGTACCGTACCTACTTACATTAATTTTGACATTATTATTTTTCTTTAATTGTCTCAATTAAGTTTTTTTTAATACATACATAATACGCAGTGTTTTTTGTATATTTTGTCGATATGACTGTGAATAATTAAGTCTAAGGACTATTAAGTAATTAAGTATATTGATATCTACACTCAATGATGTCTGCAAAAAATCTTTGTTGATATTCTGTATTTAGGTAACAACAAATAAATCTTGTAGCAACTTAAAGTAAGGGGACTATTCCGTGATGTCTAAATTACGTCATTATGCTCCCCATAACGTCAAGATCGATCACAACTTCACAACAGTCCCACGACAAATTGCCGCCAGTCGAGACGGTCTTTGCAAAAAAATCGCCTACAGATGAACCCCAAAACGATTTTATTGCGACTAACAAGGCAACCCTGATGTTATCGCATGTATTACTTTCATCCCTTATCTCGAACCGCGCCCCTCATAATTGGCTTGGGGTTGGTTTATATGCGTTGGAAAGGACAAAACAATTTAAAGACAGAAGAAAGACAAAGACAAAACGTTTATTTGCACGAATATAGATTGTACAGAATATTTTGATAAATTTTTCAGATATACAAATTTATAAAACTTAAAGGAAATTAAAACTTAAAATAAACATTGAACATTATTAAATTAAAAGACGTTTGTTCGAGAAAAAATTAAGTACCTATATAACAAAAAATAATAAATTCACATTCTAAAAAAGACATGAGTAAGAAAGGACTTGTAGGTTCTTAATTAAAGATTAAATACTCGAACATTATTTGTAGATAAGTGTTAATAGGCACATAGTACACGAAAAGAGCTAATTATTAATTTAAGTTAATTAAACAAGTCCATGTAAATAATTGTACAAAATGCTATGCTAGCGATGTATAAAAAATGTTGGTCCGTAAAATCCATTAATTCACCACAAATCAATCAATACCAATCGAACAAAAACCGATTGAAGGAAACGACAGAATGTGAACCAAATTTTAATTTTTTTCCAAGCAGTGTTACAGATAATCATGTCACACGTTTTTTATTTCAAACCACACAGGACAAAATGGCGTTACCATCAGATTACCACAGCCTTGTGGTAGGATTATTACTTAATTTTTTCACCCTCGCCTACCTGTCCAGACCCCGAGATTCTTGGACGGATAGGCCAAATATTCTGATACACTTGTCAAATAACCAATATAAGTTCACCTCTCCTTTACTCATCAACAGTTGCAACAGAAGGATCTGATAAGAATGGAAGCAATATTCACAAATTAATAAGGCAAGCAAGCTTCTTAACCAGTAAATGCTTTGTTTATTATACCTATTAGAGATTTGTCGAAACATTTTAGTGGAGTGTGTGAGGATTAACTGATGAATTTATTTCTTGTTTGAACGAGTAGTCAAATGTTTGATGAGTCAGAAGTAAGAATGTTTGATTTAGATAAGCGGAGATTCCAATCATTTCGATTTTGGTTTTAGAAATGAAAAACCTAACTGTGAATGAATAAACAACTATCATCAAATTTATTGTAAGCAGGCTTTAAAAAGTTGAGTAATTTTTTTTTATTCCTAAACTAGAGTAACTTTACAGAATAGTTACCTACTTACTACTTTTTTTACATCCTTGGCATTAAAGATTATCGGGTAACGGTAGGTCTCAAAAACCGAGCTACAGATATCGATTGAGATTGATACAGACCTACTGTTTGGTTGCCAGGATACCTAATATAATTTATTTAAAATATTACCTAGTAGCCAAAGATCAAAATTATTTAAAGTGTGCCTTAATTTTTTTTTTTTTGCAGCCGGAATTTTCTTCACTTATCTAATCACTATCTCGGTTCCCTTGCGCGATTAACACATTTCTATTTAACGATTATGTCGCTTTAAACTGAGAGCGGGCTAAGTATCTTATAGGACGTGATTTAAGACTTGAACGAGGTCTATTCCGGTGGCAGCGACCTGGACCCCATAAAGCAACTAACAAAGTAGGAGCCCTATGCCATTTACACCTGAATTATGGTCGAGATAACAATTTTACGGTCACTCTTGCGCCGCTTCACGGCATCCATCAAGACGATATTTTATTAACCTTTTAGACCACCAAGAAGAACAGTAGGTGAAAGTAATGGAGCGCTAAAACTTGTGAGGTGAGATACAAATGTATATAAGTATAGGCATACTTTCAGCAGCCTAACCCGCCGGGAGGTACAGCCAAGGTGATCCCCATCTTCGATAGGTTTGGTTGCGATCCGAGTTAGAGGAGATTATTATTATATAATTATGATTATTAAATTTATTTTTGAATTTATAGGTATTGCGTATCCACAGTACCTACTTAGACTCTAAGTACTGATGACTCTAAGTTTTAGAGTCATAAGATATTGGGTTGTTATTTTTGTCATAAAAATACGAGACAAAGTTTAATTAAATAACTGTAGGAAGCTATTTAACTACTTATTTGTACCAAATCAAACTTACTTTATTTAGGTAGGTACTTTATGGGCTGGTTTAAAAACAACGTCAATTCGAGATAAGTTCGTTTCTCCACCAATTCGCATTGGTGTAGCGTAGTGGAGTAATAATATGCTTCAGGTCGTGCAAACAAATGATTTTTGATTTTGATTTTTTTTTGCCTCCCCTAGTTGTGGGGAGAAACCCGTGTTTAACAGTGGAACATAAAAAGGTTTTCAGCCAAAAATACAAGAGAACCTCTTGGTAAAGTACTCGCATCATCTATGGTCACGGTCTACATCAGCCACTGACCTGTATAATATGGACAGACGATACCCTTTGAAATGACAGCTCTTAATGATTCCTATTTGAAGCG
>DWIY01001018.1:0-10965 GCA_018248615.1 Erynnis brizo brizo
GAAAATCAAATCGCCTCACGATGGCCCGGCTTATCGTCAGTCCAGCGTACTTGTATATATACAGGTCAGTGCTTTTTACAAAACGTAGGTACTTACATTTTGGACGTTCGAATATTTACATTCAAAAAGTACATTCATTCAAAAATTCAACGACTTGCCCTGTATGACGAAGAAAATAGATAAAGAAAGACACACCCTGAACCAAAACTCTTCGCATGGTGTCGTAAAAAAATCATGTACACAGTGCATCGGTAAAATGATTATAAAAATTCGGCAATTCCTCTATCCTAATTACGATTTAATTGACACTTGATTGATTGACAATGATTGTCATTGCTATGTAAAAAAGCTAACTAAAGAGTGCTGATAGATGGGATATTAAATTTAGGCTATGCCCAATTTTTAAGAATGTTTACCTTACAGGTGCAGCACAAATATGCAACAAAACGATAAAAATGTCATTGAATATACAATATACATACACCACATCCAAATGCTAGTTCTGAGTTTCTGACACCTTAGCTCAAAAATCGCCAAAGGAATGATAACGTAATAAAACATTTTCGTTCGCCTCAACCAAGCTGGCTATTTACGACTGGAGCACGGCCATATATCAATCATAGTGCGGCCACAGGAAACAAGTAATAAACCCAGAAGGCCTGCATTACTACTATTACTAGCCAGCAAATGTATGTTCATTGTAAACAGTACTGCAAGTTTTTACAGGAATAACTAAATATCCAGTTGCTAGGTGAACTGGTCGTGCCGCTTTTACTATCCTTACAGTACCAGATATAACTATTATTGCTTCTGTTGTGGCAGATTTTTTGTTGATAGATACTCGTATGTGTTGAAATTGCCTAATATAAGCTCTCTTACGATTACGGTTATTGTTTATGAATTTCCAAATTTTTGTTGATAGCTATGTTTTAAAACTGCCTAAAATGTTCACATTATGCTCCCTTGCATAGTCTCTTCACAAAACAGTGTTGGATTATGTAATAGCATCATAGTATTGGATTACTTCATTAATTGAAAGCCTGCATGTAACTTTGTTAATCGTTATAAAGCTTATCAATATCTGTTTACTTCGTACTATGAATATCTAACTTCCGCAGTTATTTATCTAAAATTAAATGACGCAGCGCCTCAAAATGCGTTAATTAAATATTTTTAACTCTTCCACTTAACTACCTTTTCCAAAGGGTTGGTTTCGTGGATCCGCGATAATTTCGCCATGTCATCGGGAATTTTAATTATATACAATGATTAATTATATGTAACGAGCAAAGATGGGAGGGGGTTGATTCGCTGATTGATGAGTCTTCTTATTCTTGCGTCTTGGCTTATTGTCTTATGATTTTATAATATTAATTGTGACTTTTATCGCTATATTTCGTTTCATTGTTGCCTGTAGACTATCTAATTTGATTTATTCAGCGCTGAGTCACTACGCTTATTAATTTTAAGTTAGCGAAGACAATGGTGTTTTACGCTTTTTGCAAGCTGAATCATTCTTGGTTACTCCTTTCATTTTTAATTTCAGATAAAGGAGTTAAGTAACTATTTAAAATTAATAAATTATTATTATTTTGCGTCATTATAAAAAGTGTTGCTTATTTGTTAGGTATTTTTAAGAAAGCTCGAAACGTATAAAGAGCAGAATGACTAATAGTAATAAGTTTTCGGTTGCATTAAAAAAATATCCATATATACATCATTAATGTTTCCTGTCGATATGATTTCACGTACTCTTAACCAAATAACAAAGTAAATGAAAATAATTTCTTTCAAATATTCAGTCACGCCCATGAAAGAGACATGAAAAAGTTGATATTAAATTTTAAATACGTCTAAGTTTTCAGTGTACCACATATCTGCGTTTATTTGAGTACCTACAAAGTTGTAAAGACATGGCTTATCTGTATGTGAACACAATGGGCCATCTGTTCCAACTTGTCGACTGACGGCATCCATGACCTATTGACAGAAATACATTCGAATGTTATCTACGTAAAGGACACAAGATGGAAACAAACAATCTTTATGGAAAGGATTTTACAGCTTCACGTGAAGGATTTTTATAGTAATTGAGAAGCAATACAGTACAGGAGTAAACAAGCATGCATGCAATCGGTAAAGTGGTCAATGCAACCTATGGGCACCACCTCCCAAGACAGATTAAGAGGATGGCGGTAAGGCACGTAACTTTTACAGATTTATTATACTACCAGCAAACCGGAAACAACGTGAGAAAAAAAAGCTTTTTAGAAGTTTAAATTAACATTTCGTTTTGATTTGACGTAACACAGGATACTGATGGCTCAAAACCTAATTGAGAATTAAAAATTAATTGAGAACTTACTGATGGCTCAAAACCTATTTTAGTAATCATAAAATAACCTCAGAAACGTCCAAGTAGAAACTTATATTTTTTTGCGAAAATACAGTTAATGCGATTTGTAGGAATACATAAAATTCAGCTTTTAAGAGAGTTAATAAATGAGCCACGAGAAATTTATTGTATCGTTGATTTAAATAGATTATAGCGAGTGCTAGCTGCGGTATAGATTATTAAACGGGCCATTACATTCTAAATTTAGATCTGCATAGTGATCCGAATGAATTCGCGTATTCCTACAAAATCCGCCAGTTTCGAAAATTTATGCGCATTCGTTTGGTTCTTTGGTTCAAATTTGTACAAAATAAACGCTATTGCGACATCATTTCAATATCAAATTCCCCCGATGTCAGTGTTGCGATACGTTTTTTACTTCTTTACAAAGATGTGGCGAAATCAAAGTCTTGTAAAATTATTGCTTTCGAATCTAATAGGTGCCTATTTTGAGGGGTCAGTAGCAAATACTTTAAATTTTTTTTTGATAGATCTTTCAATTCAACGATATTTTCTTACTATTCTGCTTTTGAATCAAATATTTAGACAAGTTTAACAGGAATTTCCCACGTTGCTCGAAGAACTCTTTTGTGGTTTATCTAATCTTTTTGGGCCGGGATATTTGCACGCTGATAATAACATGGCAATACATGACCCATTATGATCGCGTTTAGCGTTTATGTCTCAAAATTGAAAAATGTTTTACATTTCGTTAAATGTTTATTTTACGTAAATAAACATAAAACATAGTAATTTACAAAACATTGTGATAGTACATGTAATTATAGTAGGTTTATAAATGGAATATACCTAAAGGAAGAAAATTATTTAGCAACACGTTTAAGAAGACAAAAAACCAAAATAAACCTAACTCGAGAGCTCATCACTTTTCATGCGATGCTAAAAAATGTTTCGTGCAAATAATATAAACTCAATATAAACAGCTGTTTGCCCTACTCCATCGAAGGGTGGCGTCCAAATTGGCAACGGTTCACAAGGGTGCTTCCCATACGTTAAATACGCAATTGGAAAGCTACAATCACCCAAATGAGCTCCTGTGAATGCAATCAATTACGCATATTTTTCGAGATGGGGTGACTCCCATCGATCACTGGGTCACTATGCATGATTTGATTCTATTGACTTTATATTTGTATTGGAATCTTTTTGGGAAATTCTAAATCTATAAAATCAGTAATGAATACCTGCCTCTGTTTATGCAATTATCATTGGACATCTTCCAAATTCAATGTAGACAGTAAATTTCAAAATATCTCTAAATTGTCTCTTTCCATGTTGTGATTAGAATACACACATATAAATTGCTGGATGAACCAAATCAAAGTGAACTAAGGAATTTCGTCGTAAAAAACAAGCCTCCTTAATTTTGTTCAAGCAACCTCCATCTATTTACTAAGTGTATGTAACTTAACTCATAACAAAATATTTGGGCACTTAAAACTCCCACTTAAATTCGATTCTTACACGGATATGGTATTCATAAAATGTTGAATAACAAATTACTTACTCCATTGTCGAATTATTTCGTCCCTGGCCGTTTCTGCTACCGCTCATCGCCGTGAACAATGCGTGACCTGCGCCCGCGCACTTGTACGCTTCGTTACCTGTTTATGAATACATTTTCAAACTTGGAACAATGAAATTTTATGGAAAATTTTAATTTACGGTATGGTGTTCTTTTTTTGATTTATTTTATTTGGACATTATTATGGGGTGGATTGATAAGCAGTGTTATGAGAGGCGAACAGTGACATATATTAGGTACTTACTTAGCGTACAAATTGCTTTCAACGTATACTGCGATGAAATAATTTTTGTAATAATCATATTTAATGCTTGTTGACGTGTCTTATACAGAACCAAGAAGCGATGAATATAATAGCAACAGGTACCTACTAGTATTGATATGATTCTATCGATTAACAATTGTTCTCAAGTAGGTACATTGAGTACTGATAAACATCTAATCAAAACTATAAATTTGTTCTTATAATCCAGTACTTTGGACAAAATATCTGCTGGAATCCCTGCGAAAGGGTTCTATAAGTGCTCGCGTCAGATTCATTTTAGTTTTCACTAATAGATTCCCGTTGGCTGTAAAAGCCACTTAAATCGAGTGGACGTTCTGACTAGCCATTTAACTCTTAAAAATAGAACGGTAGATTTCTGTTGCATCAACTTTTGGGAGATTTCACCTATCAATTTGCTAGGATTTCTAAGTCTTTTATCCAGTGCCCTTCCATCAGCGGTGCTTCCCTACTTCTCAAAATTTTCTAGAACCAGAAATCGTGAGTCTATGATGTCTGAGCATCATGGTTTACTCGAGTTGTCCATTCCGTTTCTATTTCAGTCCATTCCAGAGTGTTTGAGGTTTTTGCAACGAACCACGTCAGGCAATTCGGTGTAAAAATGGCTATAAACGGTTACTAAGAACAGGTAGATGTTCAACTTCTAGAAATATTAACTTTTGATGATTTCTACGAGAAGATTTAACGTAGTACCTACTGTTTCTAAGGCAGCATCCAGTGCCGGAATTACTCATCTGTCGCCATTACCTAGGCTAGTTATTACATTTTTGTTATCAAGTTTGGTATCAAATATTTGATCCCTTAATTTATTTTAGATAATGTACCTGGTCTACCTAGATACTAAAAACAACAACGACACTCACTATCTCCGTATAAAGGATGTATTTTTTTATTTCTTTAAGACAAAAAAAGGGTTGCAATTTGCCTTCAAATCTGCCGACCTAGGCAACAGCCTACTAAGCCTCCTGGTAAATCCGCCACTGGTGGCATGTACACAGCAGATCGACATTATCTGTTACCGATTAGAATAATAATAGTTATTGGCGTCAGATAGTCTGAAGGGGAAGCACAAGAGGCGGGAATTCCCGCTGTGTCGCTCGTTAGTTACACAAACATATATAAATTATTTTTATCTGCCAATTTACCCCAATCGGCTGTATTGTAGACCCGGCGACAGCGATCATTGTTAGAAGAATTAGCTTTTTTATCCCAAATAAGAGAGGGGACGCTTATCTACTGTATTATGTGTCATTACAGAAGTGATGAGTAATCTTGAGGAACTAAGATTAGCACTTTTTGAACCCCTGGTACATTGCTATTTGAATTAATTTGATAATATTTTTTCTTGACTTTGCGTTACTTTCTTATTGTAGCGTCAACATTATTTTACGATCAATTGCATTTAATGAAGCAAGCTTTGTATTCAAAAATGTCTAAAAACTTAATAAAACCTTTAAAACTTAATTTTTAGTCTTGTCTGAAATCATATAAAACGTTCTAAAACGTTACCAAAATTTCCAAAATACTCTATCAAAAACGAAGCCAGGCAAGTTGAGCGAGGCGTATCTCCGCAACAAACAAAGCGGTATCTTATCGCCCCCCATTCCAATGAATTACCATAACTCTCATTTGCATGTACCGACGCATTATTTACGACGCAGAGATGACGGATTTTCTTCCGCTCTCTCTGTACCACGGGCCGTTCCAGGAGATGGTCGTACGCATAAAGTTACATTTAATTGTACGCAAATTTTACCTGAATACATACGAACATAATAACACCTTTTACGGTCTTTTGAACATTTAAGGCCGAGTATCGGAATGTAGAATTATTGAAATTATCGATTATGCCAAGCATAGAAATAGGAAGTAGAAAGAGCGGCTATGTGGGTGGAGCAAGCGTACCCGTAGAATTCTGCTAATCTTAGCGCATATTAGCTCCTTCTATTACTTTTATGAACGCGTGAATGCCGCTAGAGCTGAGATACAGTGCTTTCGAAACAAATTGCCTTTTTGTTTAATTCCGTTTTCTATGCCAAGTAGGTATATTA
Organism: Erynnis brizo brizo; assembly: GCA_018248615.1. Lineage (NCBI taxonomy): Eukaryota > Metazoa > Arthropoda > Insecta > Lepidoptera > Hesperiidae > Erynnis > Erynnis brizo. The sequence continues at coordinate 6,276 of DWIY01001018.1, forward strand.
AATAATCTAATGGATCTGATTTTGATAATCTAGCCATTTCTCTGGTAAATAAAAATAAACATAAATCTAATAATAAATTCTTCTCCGTGACTGGAAAGTCACTCTTTCATAATTCAAGAGATTTGGAATTTCGATTTTGACGCTTAATTTCATATTGAATTATTAAATACCTCCTCATTCGCTGCCTTTGAATCAACGCCGCTTAATTTTTTATAGAAACAAAGCCAGTAATATTATTTATTAATGCAATAAATTAAAAGGTGATCTTTTTAATTTAAAAACTAATTTTTAAATGGTGTTCGGTGAAACTATGAAATTATTCAAATTATGAATTTAATTTAAGTGGCAAAGCCACTTAAATTTCAGTCTTTTTACGTAAAACATAGTAAGAGAATAATACATTTTTCACAAACAGTTTCAATTTTACTTAATATCATGTGAGTTAGAACGGTTAATGAACTTTTTCTTCCGCATCGTTAAACACGCATTATGGCCGACCTATCTGCTTTCTATTTTAACCACAGACTCCTAAAATAGGTAAATTAAATTAAAAATAAGCCATAAATTGGTAAAGTGTCATGCTTAGACTTTTATACCTCCTACGGTTTCATCAAATATCTTTTGATTCGCCATGTAGAATTAACAATTTAACATACAAAATTAAAATAAACCCCTTACAAATGCAGCAGATTTGTACAGGATTCTTTTTAATATCCTCACTATTGCTGCTTTCGCTTTATCTTGTCTCGGTGTTGATCTTCTAAGAATTTAACGTTTTTTATTCTAATTAGCTAACCAACCATACCTCATCATAACCCATCTCATAAATATACTAAAGCAAAATTCTGTCATAAACCGAGTCGAATCTGTTAAATATAATTAGGAATCTGCAAGCCCTAATGGCTGGAATAAAAGAGTCCTTTGCAAACTGTCTACTCATCCCGTAATGTTTTAATGTGCTCTGAAATTAGGGAGCACTGATAAAATGGGAAGCAAGTCTTAAATTACTCACTTACAGAGTAGTTATCCGAAAGAGCTTTTAAATCATTCACAAAACACTAATGGACGTGGGGTGAGGGGGGCAGATGTTCCCCAGCGAGCAATGAAATGAAATGGAGATATAACAATATAAAGGTGTGTGCCTGAATTACCGTGAATTGCAATTCGACAGTACCGGGAAGAACTTGCTAATAATACGAGTAAGTTCTCGTGTTTACAGTTCAAAGAAAATGTGTTGGTAACACACATGTGTTGGTACATGAGTTCAAGTTAATCAAATATCTGGTTAGTGCGTACATGTACCTATTGGTAGGGTAGGTATCGCTTATTGAATTTAGATTTGGGTTTCCATTTTTCCGTTTGGAATTTTTCTGCGGGATTTTTATTAAAAACTAGCTGACCCGGCAGACTTCGCTCTGCCAATTATTTTGACTAATATCCAAAAAAATTTATGCATGTTATATACATAATATATACATTCCTCTTTAAAAACTAATTAAAAAAAAACTGCATCAAAATCCGTTGGGTAGTTTTAAAGATCTAAGCAAAATATATTTTAGGGACAGACACGGGAAGCGACTTTCTTTTATATTATATACCTATGTAGTGATTGCTTTTACAAATTTCTGGCTTATGTTATGACAGTTTTCGATTTAAATGCTTTATTGTTTAATGCTTTTTGAAATAATTAATTTATCATAGATCATTATTTAATTGGGTAAGTGCCTCACATTCACCTCAGCTTTACTTAATTGTTGTCAATTTACCTCAGATTCATTAACTTCTATTATTTCTACTGCGTTTCTGTTATTAACTCGATTTTGAATCTGGCAATACAAAATGTTATTGACGGTTAAACTTATTGACTCAGTATAATGCCGACCATGTTGCCGATTAGCTGGAAATAGTCATAAAATAACTGCTTCGTAGTATTTTCAATCGTTCTGCTAAACGCACGTTCTTTGAAAGCCATGATGCAATATATTCCTTAATATTTACATGTTGAACAAACTGGAGCACAGATCCCCAGAGGGTGACAAGATATGTCATTTTTATAGGACATTTATAAACGATTCATTTTCTGTTATAATATTGCATCAGTGATATTCCGAACGTTGCAGGTGTCCATGGATATAAAAGAGTAATCATCAGGTACTAGTAGTTGGAATCAAAATAACATAGTGTTTTAACCAGTTATTGTATCTAAGCAAGATGATAAAAAGTTTGTAAAGAAATGTTAATTTTTTTCATATTTTGAAATATTCGTATATGAAATGATTTTTATTGTAAAAAACAAGAAACTAAGTGTAAAGTTCAGTACCTAATACTTCATCTATCTTGTATATGGATTCTTATTATTAGAACGTATTTAATTTAACATTGTGTAGCTATGAACCTACTAAGGAAATGAACGGTCTACCAAACAAAATGTTGACATATCTACCAATATTTAAAAACAACCAGGAACAATCCATAATATTTCAGAGAGCTGGCAACTAGAGCCAGGGAACTGTTGCAGGAATAATAAATGTCGAGGGGTCTGCGAGGGGAGCCCGAGTGCCATTATTATCGGCGGCAATTTAATTAGATCCCCTGCGCTATTACCACTGATTCGTTTTATAATGCCGCTCTAATATCCCACCGGCGACTGCAATCAACTCTTGTTTGTTGGAGAAAATTTAATACGACAATTCTAATTGCGGTTATTGAAAACTAATCACGCCGCTTCGTGCCTAATGACCTAACTACGCGCTAATCACAGTATAAATTACACACACGATTCCAATAAATCTTACACGATTTCGATACGTAATTAGGCCACCTAATAATAGAGTCGCATCGGGCACATGTTAATAATTTCATATCGAACACGCATAGAGCAGATGTCGATTAAAAATCACGACGAGAACCGCGACGAGATCGAACTAAAAATCAGGTTAAAAACCATAAAATTACTTTCTGAACGACGGAATTTGATCACTCGATGCAATCACCCGCGCCGATAGGCTTCCGGCTCATCGATATTCGTAACGAATCGTCGAAATTCAATAATTATCCCGAACACGACTTCATTCACGAAAAAAGCCCATAAAAAGGTGTGAATGGAGAGAGGAAATTCGTCAGAGGCGAGCCACCGGGCAGTTTTTGTGGGCGACCGGCCCGTCGGGACGGCGGTCCGTCGCTTCTTTGCTTCGATTCGAGGCTCGTAGTAGATAAGATTCAAAGCGGGCAGGCGGTAATCAGTGCACGACCAAACTGGTTGAATGGAGTTGCGATCGACTTCACGTTCATTCATCGGCGGCGAGATGCCATCACGCGAGCGCCGAGCGCCGAGCGGCTCGCCACGCGCCGCGTTCGCCCGTCGCCGCCACTTGCTACACTTTGCGATCCGATCGCGCCACACTCATTACTGCGACCCGCTAATCATTCGCAATTAACCACACCGTGCCGTCACACCCGACCACTATTATCGACTCCTCATACTACAATGTGTCTTTCCACACGTTTTTAACAAGCGTCTGTGACTCCGCAGACATGCCGCTTGTCATCAGAGCCCCATGTTCATTTAAATCCTTTGAATTTCATAAAGTTATGATGGTAGATTTGGTATGGTTTATTTTTCGGCGCTTTGATCTGTGTAAACAGGTCAAATCAAAGTGTAGGAAATGTGTTAGTTGTATTTTTATTACCAGTCGTAATAAATTTATAGATCTTAGGTATACCTACCCACGCCCACGCAGCTGTTTTACTGATATAATGGCTCCTACTGCGTCGAAACTGTGTAAATAAAAATAACGCAAGGACACTTATTCAGATATTGGATAGCTAATGACGCTAATTCAATGGTACATTTTGGTTTTGATATAAATAAGTGCTCCACAAAAACAGTAATTTGCATAATGAATTACTATTATACGGCTGCATAAAATTTTCGCGCGTTGGTAGTTCACGTGACTTGTGTGTATATTTTCAAGGTCAAAATGTCATTTAAATTAGAAATTAAGTTTTTCCTCGTATCTTTTAACTTAGTATTCGTTCATTTAATTTTTACAAATTACGAGGAAGTAAATAACGCTGTTAATTCAAGTTTAAAGAATAGATTCTATGTGTTTTACAGTAGTTTATTAGCTTAAATTAACTTTATTTTTTTTGAATTCGAAAATCTTTAAATGGAATTGATACGCTTGAAGCTTTGGAACAAAAAACTACGCTCTTTTCAGTTGAAAAATTCAAGTGTCCATACCGTACATTAAGAACGCTACATTTAATATTTAGTATCTGCTCATTTTACTATCTTTTGATCTGATGCTCTAAGTTCTTTTTTTCACAACAAAGACGGCTCTACATTCCAGTGTATATTAGCCATGCAGTCTGCGTGAAATGAATGTTTGTTAAGAACACCATTCTCCTCAACTTGTTCGGACAGTCTCATATTCAAACTATTTTTTTATGGAACTTAATCGTATAATATACCTTTATAAATGAGTCTGCTTCACTTATCAATCTGCTGCAGTGCCTCGAACATGAAAACTACCTATACATAGGTCAAAGTTTTTGGATAGTTAACGTGTGCCATTAGTCGATATGGGAACATGTCAGACGTACGTACTGACATATCGCACCCTCGGTGGAACAAGGGCACAAGTCCATGTTTTACAATTTTTCACTACAAGCATTTTAAGTTTTTTAC
>DWIY01001019.1:0-10965 GCA_018248615.1 Erynnis brizo brizo
TAAAAATCGGTCGAGCCGTTTCGGAGGAGTATTGTAACTAAAACTGTGACATGAGAATTTTATATATAAGATAATGAGAGCAATATTTTGCTCTTGTAAATAGGCCCAATAGTTGAAGGAACCATGTTGCTCGTGACCCGGCGTGAAGCATTAAAAACAAAGAAAAGTTCTCAATGGCATGTGAAGTTCACCAACCCCATTAAGCCAGTGTGATGGACAGGTCTACATCCTTGTCATTGTGAGAGGAGACCCGACCCTGCAGTGGGTCATTAACGGGTTACAAACAAACTGAACTCATAGTTACTTTCACACATTCAATGCCTTGTCAATTTTCGTAGGCGCTAGAGATGCCGCCTATATAATTATTTCTCTAATATTTAGGATACGCCAGACTGGTCGCCGTCACTGTTAATGAATCTACAAGAATCTCGCTAGGCGTGTCGAAGGCACTGAAAGTGTTAAAACCGCGATATAGGCTCGTACGTTACTCAAACTGCGTATTCGGTACGCAATAAAAACTGTTATGGAACAAGCGGCGGTCGGCGGGTGTGTCGGCCGGCCCCCGCGCGCCTCTTCCGCAAATAACTCGCTTGATTTACGCCGCGCGAGCGTTGGCTGTTGGCGCTATGTCACCAATGTTTGTGTGTTGGACTCGTAGCTGGGGAGCTGGTACACATTTTTCGAGACGTGTTTGAGGAATAATAACGTTGTATTGTAATATTTTAACACAAAAAATGGAGATCTGGCTGACGGGCAAAGAAATTTAGCCGAATCCAAAAAAAAAACATTGTTTTTGGCGTTTGAAAGGCGTTTTGAAATTTCCGTTCAAAATCCCACCAGAATTGTATGTTGTTAAAAATTTCAATACACCTCAATCGACCACTTTTTCGCAAACCAATTAGTTTTTTCATCATTTAGGGGTAGTCTTGGCTAAATTCTATTACCTTCCATTAATTCTTTTTTTTGGTTCGGATAATACTCTGTCCAACATCCCGCACTAGGCCAGCATGGTGGACTAAGGCCTGCACACAGACCCACTGCAGGATGGGGTCACCTCTCACAATGAGAAGGATGTAGGCCTTGGTGCTTCAACGTGCTTCTATGATGGCTCACACTGGAAAAGTGTCTGCCAGCTCTTGGGCTATGGGGCTCGTCGCTCGAGGCTGGGGGCAGCGGGGCTCGGGTGTCAAAGGCTATCGCGAGGGCAGTGGCGGGGCGCGCGCGCTCGTCGCTGGTCGGCTTGCTCAGTGATCGCGAAGACGCCTCAGCACCCGCACGCGTATCACCGACCTTGGCGCTATTTCGACGGTGATCTGATCGGACCCACGTGTGAGTAAACTCTATATCTAATTCTTATTTTATCCGAGCGTAATCTTCATAAATTCGCTGAATTGCACCGCTCGAGTTTAAATTTGTATTTTGGCGCCAGTTTCTGGTAGGAATTCTGCGGATTTATTATGGTTTTTTGTCGGTATGTTGTTTATGATTTTTATAGTTACAAAAATAAATAGCTTTGGTAAGTAATAAAATGATAAGTTTATAAAAAAATAAAAAAGATAAGATTATGTATCTATACATACCTATAGGTGGACCCTAGAAATCAAATATGACTTGCAAATTATTTGCGCACCGCAATGGTTAACTTCAAGTTATCACAACATAAAATCGCAACCGTGTAAAATTTAAAATCTTGGAAATTTTTTATCCAGATAAAAAAGTTAACAGAAGTCTTAATAAATCCGTATTTACGATCTCATTAGTTGCTAGGAGAGATGATCTCTGTGTACAAAAAATTAACGTAGTCAAGCAAATGACGACATAGACAACATTCCAGCTTGAATATTTGAATAATATTTGTTGGAGCTTGTTTTGTGTTTACAGCAAAACGTACCTACCTACATACAATAATTTGAAGTTACAACATCGCTCAGTATGTGCTAATGACCTTTTATTATATCAATTGGTTAGTAGGTACTTACTAACTATCAATGGACAACTTATCTCTAGTTGCGTAAAAACTACACAGATAATATTTAGGCTAATCTAAACAGCATTGACCCCAGTGTAGACCCCTGTGGGACCCCAGTTCTGAACTTTGTATAGCGCACTGAAAACGAAAACATCGTTTGGTTTCCGTTACTCTTAACTTCTCTAGAGCCGTTGTAAACGTCTAGGAGCTAACTAGCAATTAATTAAGTGCTTCAGTTAACGAATCGCGCGTGATCAGCGTTGTCAAACGCTTTGCAGCAATTACGAACGTAAACAACTGCGTCTGAAACATTAACAGGTTAAATTATCTTTTTGAGCAGTATATTTGATGGTCCTTAATATTTTGAAGTAATATCGGAGATAAATGAAGCACTACTTTTAGAATCAAAACTTTAATAAACTACCAATTTTTTTTCGCTCATCAAACTGAAACGACGCCCGGCTGTCGCCGCTGATAAACAATTATTGTTGATTGATTTTTGTTTGTACTCAATTCGTTCGCAAATTCGCAATTAATTTCTGGTTGTATATCGTACTGTATAGCCACTGATAGTACGTGATATATTTTAGGGTTGCTTCATTTTAAGAATAGAATAAGGTCATACGTATGTGTGTGGCTTCGTCCGTGAGGCCTTTATGTTAGAGAGCTGATAGAATTCTCTTAACGTGGACATATTGGAAGTTTTACAATGTTACAGTTCCAATTTTAGATTAGTTACATTTCTGTGGCAACAGTTGATGTTCGTGCCATCAAAAGACGTTTTTATTGCTGATCAGTGCTATATAGTTGAAAATCTGTCGTTTAGCTATTTTTGTTCAATTAAATTGATGAATTTTGAGTATTTCTCTAATATGAAGGTTGTTATAGAGTATTAGCTGCCCCGACACACTTGCGTTTTTTACACAAATTTTTAATATTTTCATCGCATTCTTTTCAGATTTTCTTACCTTATAAACCTTCCTTGGACTTACACGACTACTACTAAAATGAGCCAAATCGGTCCAGCCCTTATTGAGTTTTAGCAAGACGGAAGAACAGCGATTTATTTTTATTATACTTATAGAAGATTTATCTTTTGGAGCGTAGTGGTAAATACTACCGTTCGTTAAGAAAGACTGTAGAGTCTCAAATACTAACCATTCCATTGCCATATTTCAAATTCCCCTAAAATTCTATGTCATAGCCAGTCATCATCTAAGTTTCAGCTGAAATTGAGCTGAATTAAACGAAGTATCCATGATGCGACCTCGTTCAAGGCTCTTTGTGACGACATTTATACCTAATAGTGGACTGTATAAACCAGACGGTCTATAGACACTATAAAGTTAAAAATAAAACGCGGCGAGTCAATGAGACTGTGCCGGTGCATCCTTACGTCCTGTAGGGGCAGCAAGCACGTGGTTTATGGAGTACCTAATCGCTAAATTTCGCTATATTTATATCATTTTATGTTGGAAGAACTATCGGATCGGATTAATGCATAAGTTTAGAATCAACCTTTCTTTTATAACCTCCAAAGATTAAAGAAAGAAATAAAGCAAAACGTTTATTTGCACAAAGAAGCGCGTCTGCTATAAAGTCTGTTTAAACAGTATGAAAAATTGCAGATACTTAAATAAAGCTTAATACATCGATGAACGTAATAGCCCCAGATGCATGGCTATTTGAGTTATGGGTTAGTTAACTTATTTGGATAGCCGTTAAAAATTTTCCCAAACACTTATGAAACTAAAATGAAAAATTTCTTATATAATTGAAACTCATAAGTTTTGAGACTTCGTCCAATAAAATTTTCTTAAATAAAAAAAAATTCAAACTTTATATGAGCTTAGACGATCTAAGCTCATATAAAGTTTGAATTTTCATCTACATTTATCAGTTTAGGCAATCTTCATTTTTTAGAACTAAATTATTTTAATTATTTCTCGTAAACATTACTGATTTTTATCGCATCAGCGTTGGTCAGCCGATGATGGACGGAATGGGGACCGTCGGACGAGAGTTGATCTGACGCTTCGCTGGGGGGAATATTCTGAGGGGTCTTAACTCAATTTAAGTGCTATTTTTCATTCGGTAGGTGCTGACGTGCGCGCGATGTAATATTTACACTCACTGTAAGAAGACTGGGTTACTTTACTATTATCTCCGTCTTCATCTCTCTGTATTTCATTATCAAAAGTTTATTTTTATTTTAACTTAACTAGATACCGTTTGCTATCAGTTGTTTGGAATGCTTTATTATTATCATTCTTAAAAAAATATTATTCAAAAACATTTTTGTTAATTGTTAAATTATGTTTGGGTTTCTCTTGCTTAAGTACTTGAATTAGATATCTACTGTTATTTTGACCTAGGGGTTTAATTGATAGTATTTTGCAATTTTAAATATTCCATTTCATAACACGATACTAGATATTTTTACGTTATCTTAAATAAATTGCCTCAGCTATCACATTTTACTAATTACTATTAACATTTTACTTTATTTTTTCAGTGTTAGGAAGGAGTTATTTTTCGCCATTTTATTTTTATTTTATTTAATCATCGTTTTACTTTATTTCTTAAAGAATAGACAACATTAACATTCTTAATTGTTGTCTATTTGTTTAAGGTTTTTAATTCGGTTTTGGCTCATTATCATGGAACTTCTCGAGACAAGAATACTGTTATACCACCAGGTGACATGATATCTTTTGTAAAAGCAAAACAAACTTGTCATGTAATAAATCGTTTCTTACATTTATCAGAAGCCGATACAATATTTGTGTTTGTGTTACGTAATAGAGCAAATATAATGCAAGGTGCACATTTACATAGTTGAGAAGTGTTTACACACGGCAGGTTATTGACAGAACTACTATAATGATTTGCATGTACATCACATCGAACAGCTATTCAATTCAGTGGACCTTATCCTGCAAATTAATTATTTGAATTGAATTGAACTTTTCATTTTTCAAGTTATTTCATATTGATGGTGAAATCGGGTCCATTGAGCTTTTATTATAATATACTGATTAAATTAACATTTAAAATGCAGAAATCAGCCCCCTAAATGCAAACATAAAGCGTTGTATAAATGTTAAAACATACTTTGTCATTGTCTACGAACTCCTGTGATAATTACGAATTCATTCCTTAAAATCAATAGTCCTAGACTCGTAATATCCATATGGATAACTCAACTTGAAACTTTTTCAAGCCTGATGGAGATCTTAAGTAGGATTAAATTATTAAAACAATCATGTGAAATCGAAAAATTTTCCGCTATCGAGGTGTTGCTTTTGCCAATGTGATATTGCTATTCGTTACTGGCCTATCTAGCAATCACATGTTCTTCTTGCATTTACTAACCATTACTTCTGTTTGTTTTTTCTTTGTATTATTTTGATCTGATTAAGGAGCTCTCGTTGCGCTGTGAAGACCTTGGTACGAGTTCATTACCTAGCAGCTCGTGGCCATTGCGTCACATATTATCTTATTAGTATTATTATCTAATCTGTTCGAGTGATGGGACCGGCGTCTGTAATAATTGTAAAATAGTACCCTTTAGGACAAAAACAAAATGTTTACAAGATCAAAGAATTCTAAAAACACTTATAACGCTGGCTTTAAAATCAGAAATCATGTTGAAGCAGGTGACGAAAAAGTAAATAATATTATCAATTTATGTGGTATTCGTATCATTTAACGTGATAATAAAGTGACTTTGAGATGAAAACGAGGTAGATGATGATGATAATAGTTACATCGACGCGCAGAACAAACAAATTTGAGGCAACCATCTAAGTAATTTCTTCTGTTTGTTCTTTAGATGAACAAAAATCAAACAAAGGAGTCTGACTGTAATAGTCTTTTAATATCGACCTATACCTTTGCAAAACCAACACCAAGTGGGTCACAGCAAATAATTGAATCAATCTAAACGATTGCACTCAAATAGTCATCCAAGACGCACGTCTATATCCATCCTAACGTTAATAACCTAACAATTGGTCCAGAGTAGGCCTAGCATGAATCAGAGGCATGACAGCTAATGGGCTCGACCGGGGATTCAATAATGATTCAATAGCTTTCTCATACAATTGCATCGTCGCGTGATTTATTGTTCCCGCGGCTGCTCAGGAAGCGCCACTTGGCACTGCTTGCATCCTGGCTCCAGCATCCTTTACAAAGATTCACAAAACCCTGGTGTAGACTTGCAGATTACCGATTGCAGAATGTAAGAAAACTTTGCTGGAAAATAAAGGCTGCTGCTCAGATGAGAGCTAACGGAGCTTAAACTGTGAAGTAAGAAACTTCTTGTGTTTAGTTCTGACTTACTTGGCTGATGAGATATTGTTTATCTCTGCACTGTCCCTCGTAGCAACCCCCTTTGGCGCCCTGTTTAGTACAATTTTTATATTCAGCGCCATTCGCATTCTGCTGAACGATTTCCGTTCCATTTATTTAGTAAGTACTGAACGCGAAAGAAATAGCTTAGAATGCGTAATGTCAAATTACATCGATCTTAATTTATAATTTTTATCTCAACGCTGGGACATCAAGAGACATTCCTCTTCAGTTTCCATCGAGAATAAATCCACCGAAAGAACCCTTTTTTTTCTACGGAAAACCCCAGTATAGATACCCTGCCATATGGGGGCCGATATAGGTGATGCTCGACTTCGGCTAAAACCCTACGGTTTGTACCTTCCTCTATCTTCAAATGGATATGGACCTTATGGAATATCTCTCAACAAGTCCCAACATTTGATAGCCACTTCACTTCGATTCCTCCGATATAAAAGTGACATTTAACTGGTGTTTTTGCAACGTTAAATATAATAGCATTTAAAAATAACCACGAAAATTTATTTTGGTTAATGACACAGTTGGCGCCGCGACCTCATCTCGCGTCTTTTTTATAGTTTGAAAGCAAGCGAGCATGCAAGCCACTTCAATCGCTGCAGTCAATGCATCCCATACTTTAAACAGTAGTGTTATAGAAAGTGCTTAGTGGGCCGTCTTTAGCTTATTGGGGGCCCTGGGCACATTAGAACTAAGGGACCCTATGCCCTTGATATGTAGATCACTAGCACACAAAATAGAAAATTCTAGATAAAAGTTTTAGAACCTAAAACATATCGAAATTAACCTAACCAAAACTAAAATCTTCACATAAACCCATTCAGCATTCAGGTTAGTGCTAAAATATCAATGTTGATTGAAGAGATACATGCAAATGTATGTTATAACTTCTCTCGTAAAATTATTTATAATATTTAATATTCTTTGATTTTTTGAAAAAATCTTTGTCCGTAATATATTTGGGTCATTATTTGGTGGTCTACCAGTAAGTAGACCCCATTCAAGCGCGGGGCCCTGGGCATGTGCCCAGTGTGCCCAGTGGAAAAGATGGGCCTGACTGGACCAATTTTGATTAAACTTTTAACATTCTCTGAGTTGAACAAAATGCAAACAAACAAAAAAGAACGAAAGCGATCCGTCAATTAGTTTCGGAGATATGCTTGGACAAACATATCTACATAAATACATACAAACATACATAACTACACCCATGAAAATTGGTATTCTTATTTGGAAGCCGTAATAGACCAAAATTTGTAAAAATTGTGCAGTTCTGAGAATATTACATACTTACTTACATTCGTGTCAAATTGATAACCTCCGTTTTTGAATTCGGTAATTTACACTAATATTACAAATAGGAAAGATTTGATTGTTTGTTTGTTTGAGGCTATTAGAGTTATTACTTACTGCTTGGCAACAATACTGTCACAATACAAAATATTCCGCTTATGACCATTGACAAACAAAGTGGCCATCGTCTACCAACTTTGTCCATAAGAATCCAACATACTATATAACTTGGAATTTCTACTGCTGATGACAAGAAGAAGCTCATATACTGGTTACTACCTATAGCGGGTCCATAATAACTTAATCCGACGTAGACCATTTCAGATGCGCACCAGTTCAGTGTTATCAAACAAGTTTTCAGCCTCATATTCGGAGTCCGACATAACGCAAAGACGCTAGCCGACTTAACCTCCTTAATTCCATGAGCTTTTTGTTCCATAACTTGTCTTTGAAGTTTGGTTGTGTATTCTTCTGGTAGCTCTTTACCGTTAACTCTTGCTATCGTTTTCAATATATTGTTGGCTTCTTCTAAGCGTTCTTTCATTAACAACCATCGTGGAGACTCCGGCAGCACGAACCAATAAAGATAGTAAAAGAAAAATGGTACTGAGGTAGCTAAAGCTAGCGATCTCCAGTCTCTTAGTAAATATGTTACACCAGAGAGTAATATTAATCCCAAAGTGTAGAATATGCACGTCATAACCGTGACAAATGATCTATAATTTGGTCCCGCAAGTTCTAAAGCTAAAAACAATAGACAACGTTTAACTAATATTTTTTTCGTTGTTAGATGTGAAAATATTTTTAATAATAATTGTTACTCAGGGTAGGTACATACTTACATATTATAAATGGTATTTGATACACCGCTGGAATGGTCAATCCAACGATGACTCGAGCCAGAACCCAGAACCAATATTCGTGTGCGTAGGCAGTCATTAAACTGCCAAGGAGTAGAGTCGAAAGGCAAGTGAAAAACGATTTTTTTCGTCCTATTCGGTCGTTTAAAAGCCCGAATGAATACACTCCTACTGGGCCACCGACATTTAGAGCTACCAATCCAAGTGTAGGATACATATCAAAATCGCACACCAGGTCAAACTGAAATATTTTATATAGAAATAGATCTCCAGTGAAAGTTAAATTAAGTACTAAACATTCATTGACACGATTGATTCAAACTTTAATTTTCTTATACGGAGTCTGGGGACCGATTTTGATGAAAACTAAATGTGCATCGTTGGATTTTTGGCATTTTTTTAAAAATATATATTTTTTTCAAAATCAATGGGTTCGATTCCTGGCTAGGCATGTTGATTTTTTAAAAATCCAATGATGCAGTTTTAATTTTCATAAAAATCGGCCTCCAGACTCCTTTCAGCATTTTTCGATATTCCTCGTAGTTTTACGGATTTCCCCATTCACGCACAATTAAGCATTATTAAAGTAAACTCTACTATTATTGGCACCCCCCAATGATTGGCACTCTGGTTTTTTTTAAATCAAATAATAAGAAAACGGCCGTTTTAGACTTCATACGACACTAGCAGATTAATAAATTAAATTTCTTAAATCTTATTAGATATATAGGTTATCAATATGTAATTCATCAGTTATCTGTCTTTTTCAGCAGGTTTGAAAACGTAGTGTGTGAATTTCGTTAAAAATTAAGAAAAACATAGGTAAGGTTTCATGAGAGGGTTTCGACCCAAAAAAATTGGTTTTTAGGCAAATAAGTGTGCAAGTTCCCATCTTTTATCATAACCATATTATATTTATAGCGTTATCATTAATTATATAAATAATAATTATTATTTTTTTTAGATTTATTATTATTATTATTATTATTAGAGCTCGATAAATATACGTTTTCGGGGTCAGCTAGTTGAAACAGTAAAATAATAACCCAAGTAGTAAATAAATCTCTATAAACGTGGTAAATTCGGCTTAAGGGGCCAATAACAATAATTGTAATAGTATAGTTACCCTAGTACCAACTATGATTATACTAAAAGTAATAATAAAAAAATAAAAAAACGCTTACATCGATAACAACAGAAGATTTTACTTCGGATGTGTCATATTCGTAGCCATCCAAACAGGGTTCTATAGGCCAAGAATTATTTACCTCTATGGGTTGGCCAGTGCTTATGATCTGAGACCAGTTTACAGAATACCTCACACAGTTTTCATATGTAGTATTGTCATCTGCCTAGAAATTATGCAGTATTGTTACTTTATCGAAAATATTTAGGTAGATACTATGACTTGTTCGACCTTTTTACCTTAAGCGGTATAGAAATCATTTTTCGTTGTTCCGAAGTCATATTTCCCAATTCCGGAACTTTGCACCAGTGGTCTGGAGTATCTGTCATGAAGAGTTGGTTGAAGGCACAAAATCCACAGGGTAAACATGCTGGTAAGCATACAAACCACAAAAGGAACTTCTGGTAAATGCCAAATTCCCCGATCTTCGGAAGTACGTCATCCAAGTCGATCGCATCATCGTTAGATTCCTTTACCTTAAATTTTGTATAATTACGTTATTAACATGCGTGAATGATACAAAATCTGTACCTAAATATTTGTTCACTTAACAACACACTAAAACACATTAAGTTAATTCTTAAAGACAGTTTGAAGAAAGAAACCGTAAATATCAAGAGTGTTTCACATGTTTTTTTTTTGGCTTTTTGTTTACTTTTTATAATATAACAAAACTACCATAATTTTTTGAGCACTGCTACTGTTAGGATTTTTATTGCCGTTTGCCATAATATATTTGTTTACACCTTCACAATAATTCACTTGTGTATTACTTTACACGCGACGTCCATTCAAGTCTCACAATCATTAAGCCACCTTGGTATTGGAGGAAGCCATAGATTTTAATCTAATTGATTAAATTGTGCGTATCTGTAGTATACCTACTAAATGTGACGCCAAGTTCCACTAATTTGGCATGCAGTTAACATACTGTAGAAATCGACTGTAGGTATCATGGTCTACGAAGCTACGGAACAGTCTACGTGCTACGAGGGACGCTTTAAGCAGACGGTAGTCAATACTTGTGGTTATCGACTTATTTAAATTATGGCTCTTGCGAAGTGGTTTTCGGGGATATGATCTGGGGTTCAAAAATACAAATAGATATTAAGCTTGTATTTTGGCGTTGAAAAACACCTATCACCAACAATATGATTACAATTAACGGGTACATCTTTTATTTGTGAGTCATAAAATTAAATCATAATAATATACCCACTAAAATTTCGCTCTCACATTCTCTACTTCTACCAATTCTTGACTATGCTGATACATGCTATGTCGAT
>DWIY01001020.1:0-10963 GCA_018248615.1 Erynnis brizo brizo
TGAGCCAAAATTGTTATTTTGAGGAATATTAGGAATGGTATGGCAATTTAATTATCCTGATCGATGATTGTGTACTGATGATTAGTTAATATTGAATTTGAATTTCTGTTTCTTGTCTTGGTGTGTGCGATTATTTCCATGGCACCCACTGCACAAGGAATGCTACTGTGGTGCTATGAGTGTAAAGTGTTATTTATTTATATGATATTCAAGGAAAAAAGTCCATAAGTAATTCCTTTCTTTTCTGAAATCAGTCTAAAAATAATCTTATCATTATTCAATAAAGTATTCACAGCAAAGTACGTAACGAGTAAAATTCAATGTTTCAGAATACGAGAACACGCTATTCACGCTGGGGAAGCGAAGACGAAACACAAGTGTTTGCGCAGACGACAAGAAAGCAGTGCCTGTGCCTTCCACCAGCACCGATACCAAGGAAACTGTGTTGCAGTCGACCCCACTGCCACAGTCGCTCGAACCGCAGCAAAAAGACGAAGACCGACATAGGGATAGGAAGAAACTAAAGAAACACAGGAAAGAAAAGATTAAACGCCAACACTCCAGCGAGGACGACCCCAACTCCGAATACGTGAAGAAGAAAAAGAAAAAACACAAGTGTTGCGAGGAACACTGCAAGCATAGGCGGCACCACAAGAAACACCACAGGAAACATAAGAAACGACACCACTCCAGCTGCAAGGAACACTCCAGCTCATCCGGTGACGACATACAGAGACACAAGTCCTCATCAGACTACATAGACTCCAACAAATCCAATGAGGATTCAGGAGATTCTAATGATAGACTCTCAACTCTCATTGCAGTTGAGAAGTCCCCCGATGATAAGATGAAGACGGTGATCAAGAAAGCGGTGCTATCTAAGAAGAGTTTAGTGAAGACGGCGGTTTTGGACTTCAGCAATTTGGGCAAGATTACGTTAAAGAAAGACGAGGACGGGAAGGATAATTTGAAAGACAGCGGAATAGGACTGGATGATGAGACGCCTTCTACCTCTACGTCGTCCAGTGAAATACCTAAAAAGGTAATTTTAACTTTTTATTCTTCTGATTTCTGTCTAAGCATAGGTAGGTAAGGTACCGTAAAAAATTATTCGTGAATGACTTATGATTATGTCAGTAGGAACATGGTTGTTTGCTCAACAGTGATTTGAAACAAATACAATATCGCGAGTTTGAACAGACCTCGTGATTGTGGTCAGCTTAATTTTTTCACCTTCCTCTTACCTCAACGCTTTGACTGAATTGTTTCTTTGTAGAAACCATGACATGCGGTGTCTGTCTATAAGGTGTGGTCATTGTTTAATCCATATCTCCCATCCAACCACTACCTTCATAACTTGCAGAAGAGGCAACTACAAGTTTGGTAGTAATGGTAGTAGGTGAAAGATAGAATTAAAACATCCGTTAACATATTTGCTAGCACAATGCTCCTGACCCGTTCGCTTTTGGAAAGAAATAATGAAGCTGTAGAGAAGTATTTCAAGTGTCCGTCTCTCTATCTGTGTTTATTTGAGTGCTTATCAATCTGTCTGTTTGATTATAATTATTTATCTGTCGGTCTATATAAGCTGTGATATAAGTGCCTGTCTGTCTGCATCACAAGCCCAAACAGAGATGGACTTCATCATTTTTTTAAATTGAGTTCAAATCCGTGAACTACGTGTACTGGGGTTGCAGAAAATCAAGCGGCGTACAGTATCGTCCACCTCATCGGATGGCGGGCTGGGCGGCGTGAGCAAGATGGCGGCGTTCCTCCCCGGTGGAGCCCTCTGGCGCTGGCTGGGGCCCGCGTACCGCCGCACCGCGCGACCCAGGCACCGTAAGCTGTTCTATCGCGCGATACAGCGTGGGGAGGATACCTTGCATGTGAGTACACTGAGTACACATTAAGCGGTGAAAGCCGAGCCAATATTTAAGAAGTCAGGGTTTGAATCTCAATAGTCATTCACCATGGCCTTTTATTAACTTAGAGGCGCTTTTCAAAATTGTAACTTGCTATAACGGTGATGACGGTAGTGTTGAGTTCTCAATAATATTCTTCAACAGCATATTTTGACGTCTACCAACCTGCAATAGGGAGGACTGCGGCTTACTCCTCTTATTTTGAGACAAGACCCGACCCTGCAGTCGATCACTTATGGGTTGGAGACAAACAGTTTAAACCTTTCAGTCAAGTATGAAAATCCGCCGCATAAGTTAGTCAATAAAAGTGGCAGTTAATCTGGCCACATTGTAAGGACCAATAACCGATGGGGAAGGAATGTCCTCCAATGGCGACCACGTCTTGGCAATAGGAGTACGAGTCCCTGACTTGGTGGACTGACGACCTTAAGCGGATTGCGGTGGTCGGGACTGGGTGGTTGTGTGATGGTGTATGTCATCAATGAACATCCGAACTTTTCCATGGACTATAAATTATGTTGTATGTCATTAATACTAAGCTAACATGACTGTCAACAGGTGGGCGAATGCGCGGTGTTCCTGTCAACGGGGCGACCGGACCGGCCCTACATCGGGCGTATCCTCGCGCTATGGGAGGCGCGTGGAGCCATGGCTGTTCGTGTCGAGTGGTTCTACCACCCAGAGGAGACCGTCGGCTGCAACAGCCTGCATTACCCTGTGAGTGTCTTAACTGTGTAACAGACTACCAGTCTGTCAGAAATTGGTGACGTCACTTCACTTACTATAAATTCACTTCTACCAGTCCGAAGAAACCGTTCGGGCAGCTTGCACTAACGCCACTAACCTGTAAATGCCTATACTATAGTCAGCTCAGTGACGTCACTGCCTTGAGTGCTTGCTTCTACCACCCTGAGTAGACCATTGGCCTTACATTTTAATGGTTTTATAGCGTTATAGTGGCCGCCACAAGTGGTGAGCAGAACTTTCATTGGTCGATTGAGTGCGCTGTGGTTCACACGATTGGTTCGTCAGTAGTCAGTTGGTCAGTGGTTCACCGTCTAACCAATAGAAGCGTTTTTTCGGCTGCTATTTATTGGCCGAAAGTGTACGATATCCCTCACACCGATTTTCTGTGCTCACGACTCATGGCGGTTATTATACTCGTAGCTATTTGCAACTTGGCTAAGCCTGCTGCTAGCATGATCTTAGGCTGTATTTCTTCTTAATCAATGATCAGAATACAATTATTTTAACCCTTTTTTGTGGGAAATCCTCATGGATATTTGGTGTTGGATCAACTCCAACAAAAGAGTTGTCGGATTGTTGGGAAAACGGGTACTTTTGCGTGTTCTTCCACAAATTCCACCATAGATGTATCATAACTAACTAACGTTATTTAGTTCAACAGTGTTGGTCACCAAGAACAGAGCCACCAGATCCCCACCTTGTTGGAAACATTCCGTCTTGTTTTGAGGCTTCTTTTAAAATTCATAGTGATTCCTTTTGTATCTCTGGGGGTAAAGATTTATTTATTAACCCGAGTCACCTATTTCTTCCAGGGTGGCCTATTCGAGTCCCCCCACACGGACGAGAACGACGTACAGACGATCTCCCACAAGTGCGAGGTGTTGCCGCTGTCGCAGTACAAGGAGCGCATGGGCGACGACGCGGCCAAGTACAGCACCGTGTACGACAACAACGACGTGTACTACCTCGCCGGACACTACGACCCCACGCAGCAGAGCCTGCGCATGGAGCCCGACATCCCCGTCGCGACCGCCGCGGCCGAAACCGCCTAGGCGCTCATGGGCGCCTGGTATTTTGTAACGTTTTTAATATATTTATGTAAGAAGTAAAACCCCCGCAAATTGCTAATGCGCTGGAACGTTGTCGCGGTAATGTCGTTAACGCACGCAGACGCAGTCGCACGCAAAAGTTACTCGTACGACAATGTCATTGCAAAATTGCGTAAACATATTTTCTTGCATGTCAGTGTCGTGTCACAGAGCCGTTTGTTTAAATTTTATCGTGTTGGTTGCACGGCTGGTTACGTCAGCCAATTAGTATACGGCCACGGAATTAAAAAATATTAAAAAGGGCTTGCAACAAAATATTTCATATCGTTAATATCGTGTATAAATTTGGCAGCCCTGACAAATTAGCAATTTACGAGGGTTATAAACATAGTGCAATCAAAAGATTTTGATCATTTTTAGATTTTCGTAATAATAATCGTAGCTGCGTGCGCGAGTCCGGTTTAAACTGAGTTTCAAACGAACGCAACAAAGTTGACTTTAAACCCGACTTCGAGCAATAACTTATGTTAGTACTCTCAATACAGTTTCGTCAATCTCGATGTCGTAGGGTGTTCCGTAGATTCCTTTTTACATTCAGACGTCGACGTAGTTTAAACACGTATACAGGTCTTAAAGTACAACGTAGGTTTTCGAGGCTCAATAAATGTGAAAATTTTTCATCATTACCGTCCCGAGAGACGCTGTATCTAGTATTAGGTTGGCGCAGTTATGTTGAAGTTACCCTGTTACGTTATATTGAGTGGTTTGTCCCGTGAGGAGACGGCGATAAGAATGTATGTGAACGAAGCAAGGTCGGAACGGAAAGACCGCATCGGTGATGATATGTGATTTATTTTTATATACGTGTAACGCTGTAATCTCAGTGTATTTGTAGTAGTTGTATTTTTCATGTATATTATTCTAGATTTTTATGTATACGTAGTTTCTCTTCATATAAATGTCTATTATACATAAAACGCAATACTGTTTCAGCTAGTCCCTTATTTCGTTCAAAATTAACCAGTGATTTATACATATATTAGTCATGTATTGGCAATTTTGGTAAAATTTATTGGCACTAAATTTTTGTATGGTTTATGAGCTGTTTGTTATATTATTGTTTATTCGCTGATTTTTTATATTTTTTGGTTGATAATATTATGTTGATCGGTGTATACCTTATATCGAAATGGTGCTAGACGCTTGATACTGTTCGTTTATTTCGCTATAGTTAAGATTGTATATAGATATTTTTTCAACGTAGCTAGTACGTAAGTCGCCCTACGTTTTACTTTTGTATTTCACGAATTCACTTCGAAGCCTGCGCGCACTAAAGATGCCATTACTCTACGTAGCATACCGTATCGTAACTTAGTTTATTATTTCTACAGGGTAAGATCGAACCCTGCTTTTTTAACCTTTTTATTCATATCGTGGTGTATAAAGGGACTGAAAAGACAGGGAATAGGTAGGTCGACCAAGGTAAGGATAGGTAGGTTTTGTACGAAGTGGCCAAAAATGTTTGTAAGAAATGTCGGAAATTCAGCCATTATAAATCATAGAGTCCTAGTGAGTCGATGTAATTATTATACATACGATTAAGAGCAATAAAAGATGACATTGTAACTGATAATGTTAATACTCAGTACTTAGGCGCTGAAGGCAAGGGTTGTGTACGCTGGAGGGGGAGGGGGATGACGGTCAACTCTCAGCTTCCCAATTATGTTTGCATTTCTGTTTACTGTGTAAAGTAAGGCTATCTATACCGTAGAAGGTTAAAACATCTTTACAGTAAAGTATTTTTCGATATACTTGTAGCTGTCTTATGAATATGATGAATGCGGTTAATGACTTCCTTTGTACATGTTTAATTCTAAATATATTATTATTATGAAGTTGGGATTGGATATCCTCGTTTTGTCGTCTGCAATAGGACACTCGACGCGTTGTTTTTTCGTGTCGTATTTTTGTTGTCACATGTATTTTAGATTTAACTCGTTATAAGTTTTAGCTTAAGATTTTCTTTATGATTTTATATACACAAAAAATATTATATTGGACCTTAAAGCTTAAAACAAAAAAATATACTTATGGAAAAATACAAAATTCGAATTTGAATTCAATATTAAAAGATGAGGTATTTTTGTATTACGATTGAATAGTGTTTTATTTTGAAAGTAATCTAAAATAAGTACAAAGTTAAACGAGTGTAGGCTCGGGCCAGCGGGGCAGCCGCCGCCGTACTAACAGTTCGGTTCAATTCATCAAAAGTTAAAACAGCCTTAACTTCGTGTGCGCCGAGTAATTAATAATTATAAATTACTTCGCTCTAAGACTGTTGTAAATTTTATGAATTATCCTTTTAATAACAGTAGTGTGTAAAAGGGAAAGCCATAAAATAATTATTAGTAATTAAAGATTAATAATATATCAGCATTGATAATATAAAGATTATAAATACGCTTAAATAAAATATTTTTGGCTGAAATTGGTGTTTTATTTATTTCAATTCAAATCCAAGTTACAACTTACGACTAGTCCTATTATACGTTTACAAATAAATTAAATATGTTAGCTTAAAACATTCTCCATCAGTACCTAAAATACCCGTTGGTTTAAAATGGTCATGTCATGTCATGAAATATATTCGAATGCCACCTTATTAATGTAAAGTTTTCCTAAGAAAACTACATTAAATATTTATTTGTTTAGTTAAAAGTTAGACAAGTAAATAACTTCACAAGTAATAAAATAAATAAATTGTATAAGAAGCATTAAAATTACTTTATACCAGGTTTTTACCGGTTAACCATAGTTAATTTTAATAGCCTCTGTCTGTTAACTTATTGATAAGTTCAATGGTTACATACTTCTTAGCCGATAAAAACAAATTAATCGTTTTTGTAGAATAAAAAATCCGATAAAACTGTCAGCAGCTTTATCAAATAGTGAAAGAACCGGAACTTAAAACTACAATAACTTACAGCTACTAGGTTTCAATAACCGATCTTCACATATAGAGATTGAGTCTGTTTCGTTTCTAAGATTCTTTGCAATTTTTTTAATTAAGTTGAAATAACACGTTACCAGGCAACCAAACTTCATAAGGGTTATATCCGAAGATCGCTTTGATACCGGCTACTAAATATAGGCAATAGCGGTCCCCTTTAAGGGTCAACATAGAATCTCCCGTTTCCCATTACTAATGATCTCATAGGTGTCGTCGTCGATGATCTTATAAACGTCCTGTCGGTAGTTCTTCAGGTTGTGGAGGAATCGGATGGAGCTCTCCTCCCGGATCTTGGTGATGACAGATGGAAGGTTTTTGGTGTTCGCCTCAGATGCTAATGATGCGTAGTATCTTTCCTGTAAAGAGTGATAAATTAATCAAGTTCTACAAGATAAAAAAATACACAAAAAAATCAACCTTGCTCAACACATCTGTATGAAATTTAAATTTAAGAATTTCAGGAAACATCACACTAAAATGACCTGCTACTATTACTACTTCCTTTTTAAAGTCTTATTAATTAAATGTTTATTTATTTATTTTGTTTCCCAAAAAATGGTATAATATTGTGCTTAATGCTTCATAGCATTTTCCCCCTTTGATTACTTTTTATGTCTCTTCGTTGAGGAGGAGACCCTAAGTTTTAATAATAACCATTTCATTTATTTCTTTCACAATACTAAAATGAATTATTGCCAGGTTATGATGAGGTCAATGTAAAGGAAAGGAAGCAAAACAAAAAACATGATAAAATGAATGGTTGACAGCAACCAGAACAGAAATAGGCACAGAGTGTCCTTTATTTTCAAGGCGAATCACCGGAAAGATAACCTATAACTTTGCTAATTGATCGTTAGTGCCGTAAATGTAGG
This sequence comes from Erynnis brizo brizo, assembly GCA_018248615.1. Taxonomy (NCBI): domain Eukaryota; kingdom Metazoa; phylum Arthropoda; class Insecta; order Lepidoptera; family Hesperiidae; genus Erynnis; species Erynnis brizo. Next base: position 7,601 of record DWIY01001020.1, read on the forward strand.
TCTGTTTACATAAATAAGCCATTTACGAGAGCACAGTATAAATTTATCGATTAAATATAAAACGACTGTTCATGTCGCACTCCAGTCACTCAGGAATAGTGAAAGGATCAAGACGTGGTAGGCTGAGTTTAGTGCACGAAAAAATCCTGCAATTTGAAGAGATCGTCGTTTCTGTACTCCTGGTGATTTGTGAATTTGAAAAATTCCAATTTTAAATTAATATTTCCGTGTGAATGTTGTAATAAAATATTTTAATGTTTTTTTGTTTAATTTCGATCCCTTTTAGTTATATTTAGCTATATTTAACTGCAGTGCAGTTTGGCAGGACATACCGTACATTTTTGGTAAATTAAATAAAATAATTTCATTAATTTAATACAGTTAAGAAGCGAGAAAATAACAGCCCTTAAATATTAATTTTTGAAATATTTTGTTAACTTGTAATTTTAGTAATAACAGACTTTCAAGGACACCACACCAGTTTTTCCGACGCAAAGACGACTAGCTATGTGAAAATAGGTGAAAATTCATTTTCATATAGTTTTATTACCATAATTAAGTTAAACACACTTTGGTAACTTTGATCATTTTAGGTAACTTTGAATCACCTCTAAATATTGATCACGTTTAAACTTTTTCGAACAATTAGTCGTATTATCGCTTTGACATTTAAGGCTTATTATGGCTTATATATTATGGCTTTTTTAGGCTGTGATTTAAAGTTACCTTAAGGATTCGAACTAATTCAAAGATACCTAAGTCGACCGTAAATTAATCTTTTAACGAGACGTTACGGTAAAATTATTGTATGAGCTGCGCAGATTGATTATGTTTATAATTGTTTAATTAGGTTTCGACCTATATGGCAGGCATTTATTTAATATTTAAAGCTTATTTTTTTTAAAATATTTAACCGAAAGTCATCATCGACTTTTAAACGTCGTCGTCGTCGTTTTAAACGTCGTAAAGTAATTTTTTAATGATTTATTGTACCGAAGGATATTTTGCTTAAAAAAGTTTTGGCTAATTTATAAACATACATATTATTATTTAATCTGTAATCAATTGTTTTATTATTATTAAAGAGTCAACCTAATTGTTACAAATGGGCTGGATTTTTCATAGAATAAAGTGGCGTTACTTTTGACGTATCTAAATTTTACGTTTTACTAAAGCATTAAATTACTGCACAATATTAACTTTTTTAATAGTAGGTAGATACTATCCACAAATACTAACAGTAAAGATTTTATAATTTATTACTAATTTATCAAGGCAATTTTGAGTAAAACAAATTTTCTTCAACAATATTTTTGAAGGCCACAGATTAATTATTTCTAACACCATATTTTATCTGGTATAGTATTGTTAACTTTAAATCTAATTGATGCTTGCAACCATTGCAACATGTACCTATTGTTAGTAAATTTCCAATAACCAAGGAAAAATAAACTATTTTTTGAAATATTTCTTGTTTATTTTAGAAAGAATACATTTATACACCTATAAGCCTAATATTATCTTGGAATAGTAATTATTAGTATGAATAATGTGCGAAATAACTAAAATGTAACCTGAAAATTATGACTTACATTATTTTGCCTTTTGTTGGTATTTTTTAGAGTTAATTTTTGATCAAACCGTAACAGGCCAGCGTGGCCAGGCCTACTAACGCCTATCCTTCGCCTTGGGGGATAACCTGACCTTTTTGTGAGTCAAATATTAGTCGTGGATAATCTTTTGAAAACTTTTTTATTTATTTGCACAATCTTAAAATCTAAGAGCGCAAGGGCAAACTTAATGCCTGATGGCATTTTCCACCAGTCAGCCCTGGGTGATGGTGAAAAATTTTGTTGTAGGTAAGCTTTATTGTAATGTATGTATAGTGCAAAAGTCAGCATTCGTCAATATTTTTAACTTACATCAATATTTTTAACTTAAAACTTCTACGTCGACAATTAGAACCAACAATTATATGCATTGACCGAAGTAAACTTATTTAATATACCTAGGTAGTATTCTAAATATCCAAATTCTCTCATAGTTGCACTGGGCACTGGATAGTATTAAATCCTCTGGTCCCCTAAGCATTAGCGGAGTAACACACAAAGTTGTCAGCATCGAGCAAGTGGTAGACATCGTTCCTGTAATGCACCAGGTCGTCCAGGAACTTCTGGCTGCTGTCATTGTGGACCTTCGTGAAGACGGGCGGCAGGGCAGTCGCGCCACTCTCCTCCGACAGGGAGATGTAGTAGTCGGCCTGCGCAGGATCATATCATAGAACCAGGTGTTCGATTTTCATTACAGCTCGAGCTTATAACCTTCACCGAAAATTGGGCTATTAGACGCAAAAAGAATTTTTCAAATCCCACTTGCAGTTTTAAAGGTTAGTGGGTACAAACAAACATTACATTTGTATAAGTAAGTTCTCTTGCAACTCCTGTTCTAAAAGTTCCTCGGTTCTCCGCAATGGGAAGAGAACTGTCGCCCAGCATATAGTCATATACAACCACGGTCGCAAAGCAGAAATACTTTGACTTCAAAAAAGGACGTTTTAAAAATAAAATGACAGACAAATAGGCAAAATGCTTATTTGTCTGTTATATTGACACGTGCAACACCAGAGGAGTCAAGAGCTGACGTGCGTTGCCGGCTTCCATGAAGAATTTAATACATTTTTTAAGAACCATTACATGCGTTTCTAGTTTTCGCGCTTAATTTCCATGCCTAGTTGTCATGGTCTTGCGAAACACATCCGAGAGAAAGACAAACGAGTCTTTCGTAATTGAAAATGAATCTAATTATTTTTTATTCGATTCCTTGCGTCCTATTTCATACTACTAATACATTTGCATATCCTATCACGTGTCATTCCCTTATCGATATCGGAATGGATGTACATTTCCGCCATTTTTCCGCAAAAACTTGCTTCTACGGACATGGATTCCGCGACTTATGCTTATAAATCATCTCCATGTATGGATATAGGCTGGTCGCAGAAAAACGCTAGCTTATTATGTGGAGGACAATTACTTAGAAATTTCCTGTATTTTTATTTCTTAGATTCGCCGCTTACAAGTATTAATATGGATTGGAAGCCTTTGTAAATAACTTGTCTAGTCACCAGTATGGTGTCTAAGTTTTTCTCATTTTAAGGATTTTATGGCCGTTGCCGTGATAATATAATTTAATATTTCAAATATTACATAGGGTCAACCTAGGTAAGGTTGACTCTATCGAAAACATCATTATTACCCGCGACGGAACGGAGACGGTAGGTATATGGGTTTGGGGTGAGATGGTGTTTGTGTACATTTCGTTGTTGGCACCTATCTCCAAAACGACTAGTCCGATTTTGATGTA
>DWIY01001021.1:0-10963 GCA_018248615.1 Erynnis brizo brizo
AGTGTTTTCGGCTGATAGAGAAAAAAATATTTTTACATTAAAGTTTTATGGCTTTGTTGGTCTCAAAAAAATACAGATTTTTTTTTGGTTTAACAGAACAAATATAAACCATTAACAAATTAAAAAAAGTGTCAACTAGCCCATTGTTGCGTACTCGCGTAAACTCGCGTGTCCTACTAAAACAGTAAGTGAGTGCATTCGGTGCACCGTGTCAAAGTGCAGCGGTGGGCAGGTGGCAGACGGCAGCGGCGTGCTTCGATTAAATATTTGGGCCGTAGATCAAATACCTGCGTACTTTGTTGCAGTTAAATTAACGTTCTGTATTGTAAATTAATCATCACGTTTCGGGTCGTGTTGACTCATTATTTCGACACATTTGAAACAATTACACTGAGGCGATTAACACAATGCGCGTGCGCGTCCATTTGTATAGAAAACGCATCCACGGGCGTATGCAGATGCGTTTTCTGCGTGTTGGTCTGTGCGTGTTTTCTTTACAAATGGAAATACATACAACGCAAGATCACGCATTCCCGCGCTACGCTGCGTGATGCGGGCCAGTGTGTTAATCGCCTAAACTTTATAGGTGTCGGACACGATTATTTTCAGAGATTTGTCGTTGATTTAAGCTGCTAGTCATTTGAATTTTATCTCTTGGTGAATCGGAAACAAAATCTGATCATTTTACCCAAAAGTTGCCCATACGTCATTGCATATATTTTGTTGCATGTCAGCATCATGTTCAATTAAAACAGCTCAATACAGACACAGAGCCCCGTGTTTAGATTTTGTCGTGTTGGTTGCTCGGTCGGTCATGTCAGCCAAGGACTGCGCCCAAACACACTTTTCCCCTGTGGATACTAAACCAGAAGTAGAACATCATAGTTACCATTGAGCACATGCACGCGCACGGAGGCGAGCTCCGCGTTGGAGGGCGCGCACGAGTAGCGGCCCGAGTCGGCGGGCGCCGCGTCCTGCACCAGCAGGTACGACGTGGTGGCCGCGCCCTTCTCCGTCACCACCGACACGCCGCCGCGCGACGAGTCGTACGATATCACCTGCTTCACGACAACACACGCCCGCTCTCATTACCGTTCAATGTTAGCCGTCATACATCACATAAGTTTTACACCATTTTTATATATAGTTTAGGTCATCTGTGCCTCGAGCATATTCCACTCACCTCACGTACGAATATTCGGATAGTATTGAGCTGCCATTAATATTGGAAGATGTCAAGACAGACTGACATAATATGACTGACGATTACTATGCGAATACTTTGATGTGTGTTCACTGACCCAGTGTGTGTGTTCAATAGTGTTCATGCTCGCGGCACTGATGTTAAGTGGTCACTGCAGCCGATGGAAACATAAATCCGACCTCAAATATCGAAGAAATCCTGACGTTGTATATGGGTACATGTATATGCGGGTGCTTTGCTGCTCATGAGGACCAAGATGTTCACCTCAAATAAAGGATACCTCCCCTCCATAGCCGAATATAAGACACGAATAACATTCTGCTTTACGACGGGTTAAGAGGCTGGCGGTATGGTACCTCTCGTTGGTTTCATGGCGCACCCAAACCGAAATACCAAATTACAACCCATGTTCTGCAATTTTATGCAGCAAACTTTGATGTAAGATTTAGATAAATATCAATAAAACAGTACTTATTTCTAAGAGATAATTTTCTCTCATTCACAAAGCCGACAAAAGTTGTGTATAAGACGAATTGGAAAGTTAATAAAAATCATGAAAATGTTATTGAATTCTGTGAAGGTCTTATCATTTTTGATCACTTTAAATTGGTTGTTAGGTTGGCGTCGAAATGTCTCTTGTTTGAAAACTACTCAATTAGCAACGAGGCGGCTCACGACTGGCTGGGGCTCAATACAAACAACAAACTAAAGGAAAATCTATACGAACTCTCAGAAACGGTAAAATAAATTCTTTCTTTTATTGTCGACTCGAGAATTTCTCATAACCTAACATTTCTATGTATTGTTCCTTAATATTTTACCGAATACGATATTAGATAATGGAATGTACCTACTCGTATGAAATGAATGCCTACACAGAACACAGCGGCAGTAGCGGCACACTCGCAGCGCCGGGGTACATGTCTGCTCGGCAAATTAAATTACATTCCGGGCGCGTGATTTATTTCGCAATCCTTGTAAATAAAGAAGTGCTCATTTATTTATCATTTTTTTGATTTCCTTATGAATTAATTACATAAGAAAAATTATTTCCTATAATTTCGTTTTAGGCAGGTTAAAGAACGTTCCGTTTGATCAGAAATTTCAATTTTGTCTAACACGTTTCATACTCAAGCGGGTAGATTCCTTGAGGGAAATCAGAGAAATAAATCAATCACATTAAATATTCTCGGAAATTCCTTTCGATTCTCATCGGACGAGGTGTTTGACGTGATTTCAATTTAATATCGAGTGGTAATTAAGGCATGGAAGATTTCAATTACGAGTTTAGGTAATTTGTGGAGCCGCCCGCGCCCGCGCCGGCTGCGTGTGCCGGGCGGGCGAGGCGCGCAATATCGGACAGGCTCACGTCGTCAACTTGAATCAATTAGTGGAACAACTTCGCAACTGCGATGTCAACAATGCCAGTACCAGTTCAGCTCAGAACTACGAGCGCACATCAAATTATGCCACGCAAGGACGACACTTGACAAACTTTGAATATTTGCTGACGCGTTCTGATGAGGCTATGACATGATACCATGCGGAATTCACGAAAGGATTATAGCGCAAATTTAAAAACTTCTATTCATTATCAGGTACAATTTATGCAAAGCGTATGAAATTTGCTTATGTTTCTCTGTGTAACTTTTACTAATCTACTTTTATTCGTATATAGATTTTTCTTAAATCTATTTATAATACTTTATAAGTTTTTAAGACTTTTTTAATTTTAATTTCAACATTTCTTGTCGGTATTAAAGTTTTGGAACCATTGCTTTTATATTTGACTGAATAATTGAGTGATATAAAACTCAACGAAGCAAACATCAATCAGACGATTCATAAAATAAATGCCGAATGAAATCTAGATATTTTTGCGAGAAGCACAAAGTGAAATCGTTAATCACCTCTCTAATTGGAAGGCAATAATACCAAAGGTAGAATATCAGCCCGGTAAGCTCGTTACGTCGCAAATTATAAATCACCAGACCTGTGAACTAATAATAAGCTCGAGTCATGCCTCCATTATAGTATATTCTCGCAATTATTATAGAATCAACCATTAAATTTCATTGATAATTTAGGCACTGACTGAGTGTTTAAATTATCGAATTATAGTAGGAATTTATTTATTCTATTAGTACTTTCAGATTGGGGCCTAAATATTTACAGTAAATTTGTTGGTTACGTCCTCTTCAGAATGACCTTCCCAAACTATTCGATTTTCTGATTGACTCCAACCAATCTGTTACTGCATTATTTATGACGTCAAACATATAAATTATCCGAAACAAAGTGCCCTTAGAAACCAAATTAGAGTTGCGTAATGAGTAATAGATGATGAGGAGGCGGCGGAAGGAAGGTATCAATCACGGTAATCAATAGGGCGGCTAATTCCCTCGTCGCCGCGCTCCTCGCCGCCGCCGCCGCCCAGCTGCAGCTTGACAAGAGACAGATTCCGCCCAATTTCCGCCTTAAGAAAATTATTTGTTGTCGAGAATTCAATATAGATTCATGATTAATTTCAGACAACAGATTCGTCATGGCCTGCACTTTGTCTTGTCTTTTAAGGCTTTTCGTGCTTTGCGATATCCTTAAAATTAATGTTGGAAATGACAGTCGTTAAGCTTATTCTAACTTTTAAAGAAGCTTATGGCGTGTTAGCCCGTGGTCCAAGATTTGCAATTTGCAAGATTTGTTAAATTCAGTGGCCATATTTCCAACTTTTAAACAAGTTATCATACTTTTTACGGTATTTTGAAGAAAGCCAAGTAACGTCTCTACTTCTTCCTATAAATCACAATCAATGAATGAGGTCAATGAGGCTACGATTTACGTGTATATCAAAACAATACTAAAGCTAAGATAACAAATTTAAAGTAGGACTTCATTAACTATACCTACATAACCAAATAGTTTTATAGAAACAAACTGAAGTGACATGTCTCATTTGAATCCTGTTTCGTGTTGCGAACATATAATTACCTATGTAGTTACAGCGCCGTAGACGCTCGTAGCTCGTACGAGTCGCTGCAAATTAGCGGAATGTTTCATTCGATTTGCGTTGTGATCTAATACCAAATGGTGTTTTATTCTTTGTCATTATATTCATGCTTTACTTTATATCATATTCGTATTATTTTCAGTATTTGTTACACAGTACCCTTGAGTCTCAACACTGAGAAAAGAATGGAATCGAGCTGTGATATTTACAAAACTGTGTATAATTTTTATTTTTTGTAAATTCGCAAACGGAGAAATAAAGAGTACCGATATTCGAAAATCGAGTACACTCCCGAAAGGAATGTATCGAATTACTAATCTTGTATTTATGTGTATTTTTAATTCAAGACTGAGGCTAGCTTTTTTGATATAAATTCGGTGATGTCATGGATTTTGTAGCGCTGTGGTCGTAGCTCGTAGCTCGTAGCAGCAAATTAGCGGAATGTTTGATAATTATGTAGACGACGCGCGAGTGCGACGCCACGCGAGAATTTGCTCAATTTGCACTGCGAGCCTACGTGTTTAATGATTCTCATCTACCAGTACTTTATATTTATTTTTATACAGCTTGCGATATTCTGGACATTATACCCTAGGGTTTAAACACTGAATTCGGATTGAATAGAACTGTCGTATGGATGAAACATATAGGTAACATGATTTCCTTCATGCAAGTAATTTATAATTGAAAATGTTTATTGGAAATGCAGCAGCTTGCTTCAGTATTTATTTAAAGTATTTCTTTGCCCTTTAAAGTTTAAATAATTGTATGATAACATTCTTTTTATGAAATGTAATTTGTATTAACTTTTAATATTACTTTTGCGTTATGTTTTCAACCTCCGCTTTATTACTTATACTCTTTTAAAGAGCATAATTTTACATGTTTCTTATTTAAAAAAGCACAAATATTTTTTAATTATTTTGCTAACTTAACGTTAAACTGGAAATCTCCGCTTAACGTGTTAGGTCAACACAGCTAACTACATCACACAGCCAGATTATGTAAAGCGTTCTGCCTCTGCCTGTTTGTGTTCGTCGGCTTGAAGTGGCGGACTTCTTAGTAATCTCGTAACGGTCATAGTAATATCAAGCGTTTATTTTAGCCTCAGGCTTTTAACTATCAACAAAATTGTTTGTTGTAAAATAACTCGTACAAACATTAAGTTATTTCAGGTCGGCACCATGCAGTTTGTGTAATTGGCTATGCCTTTCTAATAACTTAATGTAAATAAATAAATAAATGTAGACGATTTTTGCTCTGTAAATTTTTGAGTACAGTAATAGTAGAATGAGGAACTTTGTTATTGTCATGCATATTATGATCTAGGGATTTTTTTCTATAGTTTGTCTATGCTTATCTTGGTTCCTGCACATTTTTTAAGGGTGTAATAAGAGTGATCCTTCAAAGTCGGCAACATACTAGGGATTGTTCTGGTGTGGCTCGTGTCAATTTCAAGTCGACAATCTTCTTATAAAATGTTTAGAAAAGTAGGTATCTCCAATATCAATTATCTTTTAGCCTATCAAAGTCCACTGCATTATGAGTGACATCTGATTATGTCTGTTATTAACGTTAACACAACCTGGTCACATTATGCAAAGCTAGCATGGCTCGGCTGCTGACAAGCCCCTCGGCAGTTTGCGCTCAAGCAGAGTTTCTCAAACTTGTTGTCCCACGTCCCCTTTTAAGACTTTAAAGTTAACGGTGTACCTCTTTCAAAACACAGACTATCAAAAACTTTATGAAAGTCAACATTATAGCATGAAACACACAATTATATCATGTTTATATCAAGCTAATTATACATAAATTACAAAATTGTAATGTTACAAAAATACGTAAATTATTATGCCAATATAGATGTTGGCATTGCTCTTTTGTACTTATTTTTTATAAATAAGATAAATAACATTATTAGAAAAAGAAACATAAAGGTACCTTAATACTGTAATAATTGTGGCTTGTTTTTTGCTGAAAATAGTGTCAATTGTACTCAATTTCTATTTAATTCATATACAGCTTATCGCACAAAGGAGTCACTTAAGCCGCACACGGAAATTTTATAACGTACCCCCTAATACCCCCTGCAATACAATGGAGTACCTCCAGTGGTACACACACTTTGAGAAACCTTGTGCTTGATGTTATCTTCGTGCCGACTAACCCGATTTCCTCGCAGCCTTTGTAATCACGGCGCTCGAATTGGGATATTTGATAGGATTTCCATACATATGGGCATCCGTAGGCTATTACCGAATCTTCATTCAATTGCGGGTGTGTTTATTAGTGCTTGGCTACCGTCAATTGCAGCAAAGAAAGTTCTGGATTATCCCTAGTTTCAGATATGTTTGTGTGTTTAATCAATTTGTCGTCTTTTGTAAGGGATATCTTTGTAGCAAATATCATTCATTTTATTGTTTTTGTGTCATTAGGTAGTTTCATATTTAGACATTTTTGAGGCGAATGTCGTCTGATGTAAGCAGCATTTTAGATTTATACTGCGCGTGTTGACTAATTTGATTTTCTCACGAAGCTCCTGTAATCACGACTGCGTTCTTCGATCGGGCGAAGCTTGATAGGAATTCCACGCGTGTCTATATATTATTATGCATCTCTAGTGGATCACTGGGTTTGATAGTAAGTATAAATTAATTCGTTCTCTATACTATTAAGTATAGATTCCGCAGATAGTAAGTATAAATTAATTCGTTCTAAAATTAATTCGTTCGTTAAGTATAGAGAACGAATTAATTTATACTTACTATCTGCGGAATCTGCGGAAATCTGCGGAATTTCCTGACATGTTAAATGCTTTAACATACACCATTTCCTTGAAAAGACCACCAACCTTTGTCCACGGATAAAGATGGATCATCCTTGATATTGATTACCTACTTTATTACTATTTCCTGCTCTAATAACCCTTAATTTGTTCCTATCATGGTTTACTTTGAAATTCCATTTGAAGCTTAGTTTGAAAGTTTGGCCTCTTTGTTATTCAATTTAAGTACCAGATTACTTAATTACCAGGTACTTTTATTTATTTGTTTCCCCTTTCTCACATTTGTAACAAAATAATCTATCAGTGCATTTAATTGAGCACCGAAAAGAGGAAATATCTTATTAATAGGCCCTTTACTACCGTTAGCCTCTTCTGCTCATCTATCTGGCCCGGTTCCACCCGAGTGTATTAATCCGAGCGTATAATGCTTAATCAAGGGTCTCTATAATCGTACGATTTGATCGCTTCGGCTAAATTACAGCGACGGCAACGGATCGTCCACCGGCTTAACGACTGTCATTTCATCTATCGTTATTTTATTACTATTATCTAACTTACTCACTAAATGCACGTCTCCAAATGGTCTAACATTATCGTCTGAAGTTTCTCTAACGATATTAGGTTCTACCGTTCGCTCATCATTATGCTCATCAGTGATAGATAGACAATTGACAGCAATTTAATGTATTTTAGATAACTAAGAAAATTTAGATGGTGCAGTACGGCGCTGGCTTCTCGATTTAGATATTTTTGTTATATTTGAAGGCTTGTTTACATTTTGCGACGCCAAGGGATTTGTCTAAGATTATGATAGTACAAATAGTTTTAACTTTAAGCGTTAGGTTGGCGTCTTAGTTTAACCTCGTCAGTCCCTATGTAGTTTGAAACGACATTATAAAAAGATAAAAATATCCCTTACGGTTTATCTAGTGTTAGACCATGTGGAGGTGCTTGTGGCTTAGGCTAGTAATAAAATGGAGTGAATAATTACTTTGCGGCCGCTCACCTCGTCCTCGTGGTACCAGAAGATGTAGGCGGGCGGCTCGGGGCTGAACTGGATGAGGCAGGTGAGGTTGATGGTGGAGCCGATGTCCACGTGCAGGTCCGGCCCGCCCAGGATGCGGGCTGACGGCACTGGGGACAATAGAATAATCTTTAAAACAACTGAAAAGGATACAATTATGGTTGTAAAATTATGTTAAATTATGTTGTTTCTTATACATTTTGGAGTGAAAAAAAAACGTAATTCTTGAGCGATGCTGATGTATTCGGTGGCATTTTAAATGCATTTCATGTGACCTTTTGTAAAATTCGGATGAAGTTAGACGAATTTCTTAATAAGTAGGTGCTGATGTTATTTTCTGTTTCATCTATATTACGAGACGAAATTTATCAATTTAATACCTGACAATTTTAGAATAAACCTGACCCGAAATAGCTTATAGATTGTGATATTTAAAGAGCCACAAAAAAGTAAAACGAGGTGTTTCTTGTCCGGTTTACATTTCGCGACGTCAAGGGATCTAAAATGATGATAGCACAAATAGTTTTCAACTTTAAGCTGTTGGGACAGGGTTTAAGTTAGATTGGCGATGGTGAAGATTAGTTTAACCTCGTCAATTCCTATGTAGTTTGAAAAGACGTTTTAAAAAGATAAAAGGATACTTTACGGTTTGTAAATAGAGTTGATATTGGAGCGTTGAGACCAGTGAGACCTTTTGCTTCTGTCGTAGGCTTAAAAAGTCCATAAGTAGGAAAGTTGAGCTTCAGCTGGAAAATATTAATACTCGCTACTTAACAGTCTCTAGGGAACCTTTGAGCTGTGCTCTATCATGCACCTTTCATGAAAACTCGCGTTTCCTACAATAAAATAAACAAAATACCCATTCAGGGCAACGTTTACATGAAAAGCGTTCCGTATTCCAAATATAGAGTTTGTAAAGAAATGAAAATGTTACTTTCTCAGGATATCAACTAACTGTATGTGTAGATATAAATAAAGCTTAATCCTGCGTTTTATTTTTGAGTTAACCTGGACATAACGATTATAACAAAATAATAAAGCCTTTAAGAAAGGTAAAGCTTTCTCATCAATTGCTGCAGGTAATAATTCAACCAAAAGTATCATAAAATTTTTAGACACAGATGTTTTGGTTGTATGTTGATACACTATTCCATAAACAAGATTATTTCACTACCGAAGTAAACAGGTCAGAGGTGAAAATCTCAAGATCCAGGTGTAAAGACATTAGCTATCTGTGTCGGCTTCAAGAATATTGTGCCGTAACCGCGAGATATAACGTCGAAGTTTGAACGGCGGTAAGAGAAAAATAGTTAGGATTTGTCCTTTGTTTCTGAGTGAAACTAATCTGCAGATAGGTCGGTAATCCAGCGCCGAAGCGAGATCCATTGTGCGGATACCAGGACAGTGTGCTCATGTGCTACTTTCCTATGTATCGCGGGTTTACAAAAGAAAAGTCGTTTGCGGCGCTCGCGGCCATCTGTCTTAGGTTCAGCGTGTTAAGTTTCCTTTAGTTCGCTCTTTGTTTGTGTTTTGCACGCATTTAGTTATTGTTTTTGTTACCTTGTCGCGTTTCAACAAAGTGAACGTAGACACCGAGAAAGTATGTGGCTTATAGACGGTAGAACCATAGTAGCTCGCCGGGGAGGTCTCCGCCAGCCTTTTAGCCCGTCGTGAAGCAGCATGTGCTTTATTTCTTTGTTTCGGCTGGGAAGGTTTGCCTTCCGAAGGTTCTTTATATGAGGAAAAAATCTTAGACATCATGAGTAGCAAAGCACATTCGACTTCAGATATGATTTCTTTTCTATTTGAGGGTTGTTATCTTGATGGTGTGTAGTGAACATGCAGCCAAATGGCCTGCATGCGGCTTTTCTTGCGAAATTGCGTCAAAAATAAGGAACCATTTAATTTTCACCACCATACCAACACCGCCCTTATAACATAGTGCATCCCCGTTTGGTTTTGTTATGTCATGTAGCTACACAACTTCCACAGAATCAAAAATGCGGGAACCAAATAGCTTGCGAGACTTGATACTATGTGTGGGGTTTGTGAATGTCCTGTAATGTTATTTAGTTGCGGCTCCGGCGGGCTGAGAGGGGGGAAGGGTGGGCAGGGGGGAGGCCGAACTTGCTCGCGCTGTCATGGGGTAATTGAGAAACTTCCGCCGAGTATTAAAATGGATTTATGCGCACTTGTAATGCCGGCTTTATGTGCATGATAATAATGTAAATATTTATTAGCTCGCAGATGTACGTCTGCTAGATGTGACTAGCAATTGTGTCTAATTTTGTTGGATTTGATTGTGGTTATCCCGTCTTATCTCCGTTATATTATCCAAATATTGTATAAGTATCAAAATTATTTGCGTACATTTTAATTATAAAATGTTATAAAACCCAATAAATACTTATGTGTATGTTGGAGGGAATTGTAGTGCACCGGATATGCGCGATATCCGGCCAGGCAATTAAACCAACATTTTGGCTGAATTTTAAAATTTACGGATGCAGAATATTAAATTGATTTTAAGTATAAAAATTTTTACACAAAATAATAAAAAAATATAAGCTGATATAAGCTTATTTTTACATTATTTCTGTTTTTTTAGTTCGGTTGTTAAAAATATTAACTTAACGCAAAATTACATTATGATATGGTAACGATATGATTCAGTCCGCGGTAGAAATCGATCTAACTCGAAGATCGATTTCCCGCCTTTTTTTCAACACTCAAAACTTGCCAACTCAAACGTAGCTTAGCGAGCAATGCGGGCTGTGCGGAATTGCGGGAGTTGCGGGCGATGCGGCGATGCGGTGATGCGGTGATGCGGTGATGCGGTCGCCGCACGAGCGTGTTAGTGTAATTGGTATGTGGATATGTACCTATTTGTTACACATAATAAATTGGTAAATTATATTAATTATTTATACGAAACATTTGAAG